>PVKM010047127.1:0-11534 GCA_004027735.1 Carollia perspicillata
GCTCACCCGCCTGTGTGTGTGTTGGGGGGGGGGCATGGCTAACAGCCTTGTGGTGACTTTGACCAATGAGAAACCAGTAATGGGAATGTGTCTTGAATAAATACTGCCCTATTCCCTCCCTAACAGAATGTTCTGAGAAACAGCTTCTCCACGCTACCTTACTGCTTTCTGTTGTTTTACCTTATTGTCCCTTTCCTCCATCCTTATGTTCCTGAGAATGCAGCTTCCCAGTAAAATGTTAGCACGGCACTTTTGCCTCAGACTCCGTTTTTTGGGGAGCTTCGGCAAGCACACTATTGCCTACGAGGCTGTCCAGAAAGTATCTAGCTATGTACTATGAAAAATAGAGATATTTATTGAAGAAGATACAAGATACAAGAAACATTGTACGGAGGGCAATGATGCCTCGGTCCTCTTCAAAGTAGGCACCTCGGGACCTCACACAGTTCTCCCAGAATCATTAGCAACTGTAGCCCGATGTTCTTTCTGTTCTGGTAGCAGAAGCCAAGGTACAAATTTTGTCATGCCACATTTCAGGCCAAGGTCCTGCGTCAAAAGCTCAGACGCAAGAGTTCTTGGAATCTCCAGATCAGCTTCTAGTTCTTGCATGTCGGTTGCCAGTCTTTGTTGACTGTGGTCTGTACACATTCAACATTCTTAGGTGTTCTGCTTGTTGCAGGCCTTCCAGAATGTGGATCACTTTCAATAGATTCTCACCATGTTGAAGTGTTTGTGCCACACTTTTATTTGCATTGCACTCATTGCATTGTCCCTGAGGGCCTTCTGAATCATCTCGAATAGTTTCCACAGAAGAACAATCAAGCTTAATGCAAAATTTGATGCAGATTCATTGCTCTACTTGCTCAGTCATTTTGGATGTGATGGCCTCTTATAATATAGAGAAGAGTCACATTCAAAATGTCTCTTTAATTTCTATAACTCGTATTTTGCAATTTTAAGTACTTTCACATCTATGGACAATAACTGGAAGGTAAGATTTCCTAAGTACAAAATATTTTTTCTGAAGTGTGGCTCTTCATAAAGACTGTAAGGAAGCAAACCTAATGTCAACAGCATTACTCTTTTCCCCATATTTTGGACATTCTAACTTTAGTGTTCCAGAAACTGAAGGTGGCTATTGAATTAGGTTTTTGATGCTGTCATGGAAAAGTCATGGTAACTTGGAAATCATATTCATTCTCTCCCACATAGCAGATTGGCCAAGGCACTTGTGCAGTGTGGGTCCCCTGGAGTGAGGAAATGCAGAGGGACTAAGAAATATTCAGAGATGTGATGTCCAGGGAGCTAACATTAGTAAATAGTAGAAGGTGAGTTATAAAAACAATGCGGGCCTAAAAGTAAGGGGAAAATAAACCAGAAACCCAACTCAGTGTCATGGGATTTAAGAGCCTTACAGACACATTTGAAATTGTCATTGAGCAAGAAAGCAGGGCGTGGTATGAGCAAACCTGGGAGACTGGGTTAGCTGCTTTTATGAGCTAGATTAGATCCTTCAGAGATGACAGTTATATCTATAACCAAGAAACATCTTTCCTTACTATTTATGTGTAAGTTATTATCAATTCTATAATTTTCTTCTGTGTGTAATATACATGCAACTCGCAGTTCTAGATTTTTTTATACCTACAGTTGAGGTATTTTTAAACCTCAAACTTATTTTCATCACTTTTCCCATCTTTCCCCTGCCTACTGTGTCTTTGTTTTCTGAATTTTAAAAAATTATCTATATTCTATAGTTTTATGCATCAGGTATAGGACGATGGTGGTGATGGAGTTTCAGTTAAGCATACAGTTGCTCCTAGGATTTAGTCTAATGTTATCAATAAGTGATGGTGTCATTTGAGAATAAATTTTCTTGCATTTCTGGTTAACTTTGCTAATGAATTGTTTGAGGCTACAAAAAAATGAGTTATTAGGAATTCCATGGGACATTGAGAAAAATATTTTTGGCCTACGTAGCTGACTAATTAAGCTGTGGCAATTAGTAGGTTATTATCCAGAGATTAAAAGTCAGTTTGTAGTCCCCACAAAACACTTTCTTCTTGTCATACAAAAGTTGTCAGTTAACATGGCCCCATGCACTTAGGAATGTTCTAAAGAGGTAGACTATTAGAATGGGAATTCAAATTGGTTTTATTAAATGTAGGAATTATTGAGCATTTCAAGTTGAACTTGAAGTTTTTTGTGTGTGTGACTTTGGGCTCAGAATAATGACTTTCCCTTTTTTCAAGAACAATATTTTAATAGCTCATTAAAAAAACAATTTCCAAAGTCTATTTCAAAAGCTATTTGAATCAGCACCTCAAGTAGCTCTTTCAAAATACACTGTAATGAATAAAATATGATTGACAATTAGTTACATGTGGACTAAATTTTCCTCATAATACATACAGAATTAAAATTTCAGAGTAAAAATAAAAAGGAAGCAAACTGTGTTTATTCTATCCTCTTTAGCATTCATGTCAAAATTCAGACTATATCTGAAGCGTTTTTGGTTTTTATCTTTAAAATCTGTACAGTGAAGAAATTGCTTCATGGAGTGAGTCATTGAGATGCAAGTAGCTGAGACTTGGTTAGTAGGTTTTTTACCAAGTACTCAACAAAGTTCAACGACTTTGACTTCAAATGACATATCAGTTATCTACAGTGAGCTTAATTTTCTAAGAAAAATTCTTTGGCCTTGAAAAACAATCCTGAAACCTGAGAGAGAGACTTTCACACTGAGAAGGAATACAGATAAATGGGAAGGAATGATGATATGGAAATTTTAATGATTAGAAATAAAAGAAAAATTAACTTAGCTTCTTTCTTTACTTTGCTTCTCCTGTATTCTTTAGACCACACTGCTATTTGGGGTGTGATTAGAATCAAAGGTGCAATATTTATAGAAGGATGTTACTCTAGTGATAACATACTACAAAAAAGTCTTGGCAACACTCTGAGACACAGCAGGGGAGCTGCAAGAGAGCTATTTATGCAATGTTTAAAATTACACTAAATTAAAAAAAAAATCCCTGCTGGCCTTCAAGCTTTATATAGTATGGTGTGGTAGAACTGTTCAGAGTATTAGATCCTGATCATTTATTACATAAAATGGAGCACATGTTGACAAATAATATTTACTTATGGAAAGTGTTTTAGGACATTCTGATGTAATTCAACATCTCATGGCAGTTTTCGATGGTTTCTAGTCCAAAAATAGAGAACTATAAAATGAAAATTATACATTTAAATAATAATTCAAAATACTAGACTTTTTAAAAATGTCAGCAAGTACAGCTAAATTAAAACAGTCTTGCAGGTGCATGTACTCTCGTGCTACATTTAATGTCCCAGGTCATTACTATAAAGCCAACCTGGGTAAGAACATTATTATGTAAAAATTAAACCATACTAGAACTAAATAAAAAAAGAATATTATGTACCTTCCTCACATTCTCTTATGTTGTGATAGCTTTACTGAGCTATTACTTACATACCATGCAGTTCACCTATTTTATTTAAAGTGCAGAATTAAATAATTTTAGTATATTTACAATTGTCACCATGACCAATTTTAGTGTCTTTTTGTTGCCTTAAAAAGTAACCTCGTACCTTTTAACTATCATTTCTTATCCTATACCCCATCCACCAGCCGTAAGCAACCTACTTTATGTACCTATAGGTTTCCCTATCTTGAACATTCATATGAATTAATAATAAAATATATAGTCATGTGTAGCTTTCTTTTTTCACATAATATAATGTTTTCAAGGTTCAGCAATATTGTTGCATGTATCAATACTTTCTTTTTATGACTGAATAATTCTTTTTTAATTTTTTTCTCTTGTTCTCTTTTTTATATTTTGATTATGCTATTACAGTTGTACCATTTTTCTCCCCTTTCTCTCCCTTCACCCTGCGCCCCCCACCCTCCAGCATTCTCCCCACTTAGTTCATGTCCATGGATTGTACATATAAGTTATTTGGCTTCTCCGTTTCCTACACTATTCTTAACCTCCCCCTGTCATTTTATGCCTACCAGTCATGCTTCTTATTCCCTCTACCTTTCCCCCTCATTCTCCCCATTCATTCTCCTCCTCCCCACTGATAACCCTCCATATGATCTCCATTTCTGTTATTCTATTCCTGTTCGAGCTGTTTGCTTAGTTATTGTTTTTGTTTTTGGGGTTCAGTTGTTGATAGTTTTGAGTGTGTTGTTACTTTACTGTTCATAGTTTTTGATCTTCTTCTTTTTCTTAGATAAGTTCCTTAACCTTTCTTATAATAAGGGCTATGTGATGATGACATTCTTTAATTTGACCTTATCTGGGAAGCATTTTATCTGCCCTTCCATTCTAATGATAGCTTTGCTGGATAGAGTAATTTTGGATATAAGTCCTTGCCTTTTGTGACTTTGAATACTTCTTTCCAGCCCTTTCTTTCCTGTAAGATTTCTTTTTAGAAATCAGCTGATAGTTTTATGGGAACTCCTTTGTAGGTAACTCTCTCATTTCCTCTCTCTGCTTTTATGATGTTCTCCTTATCTTTAATTTGGGTAACTTAATTATGATGTGCCTTTGTATAATTCTTCTTGGGTCCAGTTTCTTTGGGACTCTCTGGGCTTCCTGGAAATCTATTTCCTTTGCTATATTGGTGAAGTTTTCCCTCATTATTTGTTTAAATAAGTTTTCAAGTTTGCTCTTCCTTTTCTCCTTCTGGCAACCCTATGATTTGTATGTTGGAGCATTTAAAGTTGTCCTGGAGGTTCCTAAGCCTCTCATTTTTAAAATTCTTGTTTCTTCATTCTGTTCCAGTTGGATGTTTATTCCTTCCTTCTGCTCCAAATCATTGATTTGAGTCTCAGTTTCCCTCCTTCCACTGTTGGTTTCCTGTATATTTTCCTTCATTTCACTTTGTATAGCCCTCATTTCTTCCTTCATTTTGCAGCCAAACTCAATCATTCCTGTGAACATCCTGAGTACCAGTATTTTGAACTCTGCATCTGACAGTTTTGCTATCTCTTTGTCACTTAATTCTTTTCCTGGAGTTTTGATCTGTTCTTTCATTTGGGCCATATTTCTTTGTCTCAGCATGCCTGTTACACTGTAAGGGGTAGAGCCTTAGGTATTCACCAGGGTAGGCAACCCATTTT
Organism: Carollia perspicillata; assembly: GCA_004027735.1. Taxonomy (NCBI): domain Eukaryota; kingdom Metazoa; phylum Chordata; class Mammalia; order Chiroptera; family Phyllostomidae; genus Carollia; species Carollia perspicillata. The sequence continues at coordinate 5,156 of PVKM010047127.1, forward strand.
TCTGTGTTGTGGTACTGTCTGTGGGGGAGGGGTCAGAGAGGGAACAATGCTGCTTGCTCAGCTCTTACCCAACTTTCAGTCACTTCCTTTGCTTCCCACAAGTGGATTGTGCCCTTACATGTACTCTCAGTCCAGTGGGTTTGTGTATATTCTAGAAAACCTTGGGCCTCTCCAACGGACTCTCCTGTGAGACTGGGAGTTTCTCCCACCCTCACAACCCCCATAGGATTTTACAGCCAGAGGTTTTGAGTCTTTATTCCCCTGTGCTGGCACCATGGGTTTTGCGGTCTATCTCACTCCCTAATTGTTCCTTTCAGCCTGTCCAAGTGAGAATGTGGGAGCACCCCATACCATATGCCAGCCCCCATCTTTCCTGCGAGGTCTGCCACCTTGCCATGGGTCCTGTCTGCCTGTCTGCCCATTTCTACCCTCCTACAGATCTGGATGAATGCTTCTTTATCTCCTTGGTTGTCAGAGTTCCATGTAGTTTGATTACCTGGCTGTCCTGGTTGTTTTTTGAGACCACAGAATCAGCAGAAATTTGAAACAGAGGTTAAAAAAACTCAAAGAAAGCTTTAAACAGTGAAATTGACCACTAATGGGGTCCAGTGGAGGAGGGAGTGGTATGGTTCTTCACTTGTTTTATTATATTTTGTATGTTTTAGGACTTATATTTTGTGTTATTTATTGGAAATAAGGCACTAAATGTTTTTGTCCTTCTTTTGGTTATGAAAAAAAGTGAAGCATTTCTATCTCTGCCTCCATCTTGCCCAGAACTCTCAATATTATTTCATTTTATGGATATTGCATTGTGTTTATCCATTCATCAGTTGATGGACACTTGAGTATATTTCCCCAGATCTGGCTATTATGAATGGTACAACTTATGAAATTAGTATACACATTTCTGTATATGCAATATCTGTGTGGATATATGTCTTCACTTCTCTAGGGTCTCATTCTCTTTTTTTTTTAAGTCATAAGTTTTGTGAGAAGAGAAACTGTCTTATTCTATCTGAAACTTTTATGTATGAGAATGAAAAAAGTGTCTTATTGCATATATATCTTATTAGGAGGCTATTATCAACAGGCAAATACTTCAACCTTATTTGCTCAAGTTTCAAAGTATTTGTATTACCAGCTTCCTACTCACTAGAGTTGTCTAGGATTTCCAAAGATGAGTTCAAATTCATTTGGTGACAGCTCTCTATCCTTTTTTCCTATGGGATCCATATCTCATCCTTTCTAAAAGACTCTCAAGACATGAAGATAAGGGAAAAATACTTTTAAAATTAAAAGTTTTGACACTTAAGATATTTAGGTCTCTATAAGTAAATCCCAGTAGTTTTTGCATTTTAGTATTGATAAGCTCAATGTAGAACAGAAAGTTGCTCATGAAATTCTTTTTGGTAGCATCTAATGTCCAGTTCAAATCATAGTTAACTACATTTTTTAACTTTCTGGACAGCTATATCATAATGTTTGTGTATGAGCCACAATTTTAAAGATTTTTGGTAATAAATGTTAGATGTTCGGGTTTCATTAAAGTATAAATTCTTAGTTTAAATTTAAGCCCAGAATTTGCCCCTTAATATATAATTGGTATTTACTTAACTTACTCAAAGTTATAATTAGAATCCTTGTTAGAGAAAGATAATTTTAAATATAACTGGTGAGAGACCACAGCATCAGCAGAAATTTGAAACAGAGGATACAAAAATTCAAAGAAAGCTTTAAACAGAGAGTGAAATTGAACTCTAATGGGGTCTAGTGGATGAGGGAGTGGTGTGTGTGATTCTCCACTTGTTTTATTTTATTTTGTATTTTTCAGGACTTAAATTTTGTGTTATTTATTGGAAACAAGGCACTAAATGTACTTTTTTCAATGTTCTTGTACAAATAAAGCAGTCATAATAGTATCAAAAAGCAATCATGTGTCATAAAATAGAATTATTATCCTTGAAAGACTGAGCAAACAATTGTATTTTAAAGATGTTTTTGTACATTTTGTGTCCTTACTACATATTTTTCCAGCCCTAATTGCTTAATTTTCCATATAATGACTATATATTACATGTAAAACAATGTATATAGGTATATAACATATAATAATGACTACATATGTCTTAAGTGTTTGTTAAATTAACATATCACCTAATTTTTCTTGCCCGCTTCCCAGAATTATGTTTTTTATTTTTAATAGTAAAGCAAAGTGGTGAACAGGATGAAATAACAACATATTTTCAGAATCTTCTGCAATGGAAACAACACGAACTTCTGCATAAAATATATAATTCGTTTTGGAAAGAAATGTTGGTTGTTGTTCCATAGAGACACACACACATACACACGATGTTAAATACATCTTAGTGAAAACTCAATTTATAATTTCATGGAATAGAGAAAATTAAATTCATAAATCATTGAATAAACTATTACTTCACAAACCCAACTCAGATATGGTAGCATAAGACTAAACTACATAATTCTAAGTTCTTGGTAATATTTACATACGTTATCTATCTATTGAAATAACTATGTATACACATATATACACACTACTCCACATTAAATCATGTTTAATGTTGGCAACCATCCTATTTTTCCATTTCACAGATTTTGAATGTGACTCAAAAACCTTCAGATAAAAATGTTAAAATTGAATGGATTGTGAGGATGGTTGTAAACACTCAGTAAAGCTACTAAAATCATGCACTTGAACTGAGCAAATTTTATATCTATAGAATATACCTAGGTAGAACTGCTTTAAAGAATGAAATTAGAAGAAATTATAATAATATCTTGCACTTATGCTCTGTTTACCATTTACCAGGAACCATGGTAAATGCTCTTCATGGTTTGGCTTATTAATTATTCATATTACAGAAAACAAAGCTTTGATCTTTTTCCTTCTTTGGAGCTGGTGGACACCAGCACTCTGATTTTTCTTTATTATTTTAAATTTTATTATTTCATTAGTTTTAGTATCATAAAATGAAAGCAAGACTTCCTAGGATAGTATGATGAACTTTAGAGAATTGCAAATCCGGGTTTGAATCGCTAACATTTGTTAGACCTTGAGACACAGGGTCCTCATCTGTAAAACAGGACTGCAAATAACAATTTGGCAGATAGGTTGCATGGCTAGCTAACCAATAAGAATTACTAAGAGCAGTGGGGATCGTGGTGGGTGCTCATTCATATGTAACAATGATAACAATAGTTTTTAATGTATTCGCACAATCCTTTTTGTGTCCATAGGAAGGTGTGTATGTTTGTGTGTGCTTAGGTGAGATTACTTGACTTTGAAACTTCAGGTTATTCTTGCAAAATGGGATTTTAATTTCTAAAATTTTTCTTCAGTTGTGCTATTAATAGGGTTTTGGTGTTGATTTTTTGTTTTTTAACAGCGATGCATCTCTAAGGAAAGACTAACACAAAAAGCTTTTCACATTTGAAATTTTGTATGTGCTGGGGAAGTATATGCTTGGAAATAAAAATAGAGATGCTGCATAAGTGAAAAAACACATTATCTCAGGTTATGCAGAAAGAGTAAAGAAAGACACACTTTCTGACGAGGGGACAGACTGACTCTAATACATTGGGAATGACAGAGAACACGTTCCACTCTCTTTTTCGTAGGGCGAGTTCATCTGCCAGTTCCCATTTGCTCACTTACTAAATAATACACTGTGTCTGTAAAGAGGTTATCAGCAGAAAGGTAGAACAAGGTGAAAGTCACTGGCCTTCTTCTTGAGTTGTCTGATATAATATGATGTGAAGTTACATGAAATGGTGAAGGGATGCAGGAAGGGAAGTTTCTGAAGCCATGACAACCTTCAGAAGGGCACATACTTTCCCCATTTACGGAGAATGGGAAATTGGAGGAGTAACCTGTTACTGAACGTATTCCAGGGTCACCTGACCAATACATTTTAAAGCCCTTTTTATAGAAATTCCAGTGAGAAGAACTATTAACAATTTGGGGGTAGAAATAACATTTTAATTATTTTATCGAACATTTAGTTATGTAGCACTTACTATACAATTGGTACTGTTTCAAGTCCTTCATGTGGATTAATTTATTGAATCGAATAAACTCTATGTAGAAAATAATAATATAGCCCCTATAAAGAAACTGAGTAACTGAGAGGCTAAGAAATGTGTCAAGTTTACACATCTAGTAAGTGAAGGAACCATGCTTCTTACCCAGACAGGCCAGTGCCAGAGTTTGGTTCTCACCCGCTACGCTATGCTAATGGCATTGGATTTTATCACCAGAACTACCAGAGGCAGCAAATGCTCAGGGAAAACTGGGGTCAATTGGTATCAATACTTACACTAAATTTCATGGGCCTAAACTTTGCCTTATGAAAAAAGAGAGTAGTGTAACATATTCTCATCGTACATTATTTGAGGATTTGACAATGACACTAAAAATTGCTTTGGGAGGTTGATCCAAAGATTCATTTTGATGACAGTTTGTTTAAATATTTAAACGAAAAGATTAACTTGGCTTGGATTAGAATGGGAACAAAGAATTCTGAAAAACAGATTTTTAGGCCTTTTATAGGAGGGAAATAGAGGATTTAGCAACAGATGGAATTACAAAAAGGACTGTTTACTTTGCTTTTCCTGTGTCGCAGGCCACAACTTGCACCTGAGAATTTTACTGACATCCTCAACATATTTCATCACTAGAATCTCATTAAATCATTACTAGGTCATTACTAGAATCTCAGGCCCTTAAAAATGCATTTGCCTATTTTCTTATCTCTACCAATTTTAAATGATTGCTTCCTTTTTGGGAACAGAATGATATGTGTGATTGAATCAAAGGATTAATTTCTTGATGTTTCAGCTTCCTTTCAATGGAAGTAGGGTATGTGTCTTGATTGCTTCACAAAGCATTGGTTTATTTTCATTAAAATCACAATTAAATTTTCATAGTTAATTATACAAATAATCAATTCATTGGTCGATCTAGTATCAGTCTACTGATAATGGGGAAAAAGCTAGAACTAAACTGAAAGGAAATCAATTTGAAATTGATTGCCGGAGAGAGGTTTATGGTTCTTATTAGTTTGCCTGGAAAATTTTTATTACTAAAAATAGAGTTTCAACTTTATGGAAGAAAATCTCACAAAATACAATTAAAGAAATATGGTACAATAGGTGGCCAATGAAATAATCTGCTCTTTCCTAAAATACTTCAACAATTTTGAATGCATCAACACTATTTAATCTAGTATCATGTATTTAGCTAATAAACATATTAGAACTTCTACAAATTTTATAAAGTAAAATATACATCAGTTTTTGAATGTTATTTTATAATCCAATTCACCAGCTATATATAATGTTTCTCCATGCATCTAAGGATCTCTGAACACTCCTAATCAATGTATTTTTGGTTTCTTTAAAACTTTATTTCCCCAGTATTAATTTCTGGTCTACAGGCCTATAATTTTACTAAGGAAAGGCAATGAGCAAATACAATAGCATTATTTTTTGTGTAATATCTGCTATCACCTTTGATATTTTAATCCTAAAAAGGGAGTTAAGTATGGAAGCAATGGGTAACACTGAAGGTATTATTTTACCAAATTATTCATTGAAATTCTTGATGTTCATTGAATATATGTACATCACTTTACTAAAAACTCAGCAAGCATTTCTTCAATCCATAATGAGCAGTTACACTGGGGTTAACAGGAAAAGAAGACCCACTGTCGAGGTATTACTAGTCTACTACTATAAAAGGATGACACCTTTCTTTGTATGTTTGAGGCAGGAGGTAGTCAGGAAGGAAGCTCCAGAGGCCCCGCAGGGCTGAGGTAGAAAACATCTATACATGACAAAGACCCCTAAGATGGGTTGTTCCTGTTTTCTGAGATAACTCTGAATCATAGAATGCTCCTGCGCGCTACCCCTGATTCATTATAATATCATTATAATGAAATAACACTGTTGGACTCCCTTCTCCAGTAGCCAATCAAGAAAGTCATGGGAAACCACACATGCGCAGTAGCTTTGAAATCCAACTCCTTGTACCTGTGCAGGAAAAGCCCGCCAAAGACCAGCAGGAGGGGCTTCTGCCCCTATAAAAATAGAATCCCCCAGCCCATGGGGGGCCCTTTCTTTCCTCTGCTCAGAGCTGGCCCACTCCCGTGTCCTGTAATGTGTACTATCACTTAATAAATCTTCCCTCTTTCTTTATGCTATAAACTTTGTGTGTTCGGTTCAATTCTTTGTCCTCGATCACTAAGAACCTGGTTACCTGTGCACACCTGTGCACACCTGTGACATGTTGATACTGATATACAATTTATTGTTGTAAAACAAAACCAGTTCTGTGCATGGAAAACCTGGATAAGTT
>PVKM010047128.1:0-11539 GCA_004027735.1 Carollia perspicillata
GTTCCATAGACACAAAATAAATAAAACTGGACCATGCATCCCAGGAAGGAGATGGTTTTGTCTTCATTTATAATATTAACCAGCATCTTTGGCACAATATTCATGGAATAGCAATAATCCACAAAGGACAGGTGACTGAGGAAAAAGTACATGGGAGTGTGAAGTCAAGGGCTGACCTGAATCAGTGCAATCATACCCATGTTACCCAAAAGCGTGACTCCATAGATCAGAAGGAATACCATGAAAAGAAAGACCCTCAGCTCAGGGGCATCTGACAATCCAAGGAGAATGAACTCCATCACAATGGTGCAGTTCCCCTCCCCAGTTTTCACCATATGTCTGGTTTAGAAAACCAAAGGATAAGAGTTGTGTGTCTTATGAAATGGAAATAATAAAGAAAAGACACCATCATATTAAGTTTAAAAAATCTTATTAATATCAGACACAATGTTTTTGAAATACGATTGTCAAATACTTCTAAAATCTCAGTGTGGCAGCAGATGCCCCTGACCAAATTTAAAGTATCAGCAGAAATATGTATAATTCTCAATTGTCACCTATCACAGTACATTGAGTTAATGAATTAAATTAGATGTTTTGATGGAGTTTCAAAGAGATCCAATGATAGTTTTTAAAGCACATGAGCCCAACTCCTGCTCCCTGAAAAAGTAACAAATTTTGTTCAAGTCAGACAACAACTGTGATACTATATTCATTAAAAATATTTTAGGTTTGTCTGTCATTATCATATAGTTTCAGCAGGTGAGGTCCTCTTCAGTTATCTTGTTGGGGAGTGTGACAAATCACTGAGAACAGTGGCTTTGAGTTCACTATAAATTTGGAATTATTCAGAATAAAAAATAAAAAGATTTAAAATATATACTGAAATCCAGCATAATTTTTACTTGTCAAGTTAACAGTGACTTAATTATAATAATAGTGATCAATAATAGTAATGACTCAGAACAATACAACTCTGGTATGCATTTTTCAGCAAAGCCATTAGGCAACATGTATTCAAAGTCTTAACCCTGACAGTAATAAAAACTACCTGATATATTTAGGAGAGATTTTATTCTTCTAAGTGTTTATAAAAGATGCTTAATTACATTTACAACTTGTGAAAAAATACATTCGAAGCTACATTACAGCATCATTTATAATATTCACCATGGGAAAATTAATTGTCATAAATACAGCCATGTTAAAGTATGGTATATCTTAGCTAAAACAGAGCTTTATCATTGCATTTCAAATGATGTTACAGAAATGTTTTTTAAATACCTAGTACAGTTTCTGTATATATGTAAATTTAAATAAGACACATATGTTGACATATAAATACATGTAGTAAAATCATCATATGTTATCACTTTGATTTGGCTACAACCCTAGAAGATCAGTCCATACCCACACTGAGAAACAGGCAAGTGTAAACTCCCAAGTTCCCTCTAGTAGTGGGATGGAGGAAGCTGTTACATTAAATATCCTATATGTCCGATGTACAATGACACTAAGAACTGTCCTTAAAGAACAGTCATGTAGAAGGTGACACATTTTATTCCCTGTCCTCCTTCCTACAGAGATGCACCCATGGTGCTTTGCACATATTATATAATGAAAATTGAATGAAGAGATTCTGGACTGGAAACAGAACTTGGTATTTTCTGTATAGCATGAACAAATTTTAAAGAAGTGAAGATAAATGCATATGCTAAAGTCATGTTTTTCTGATGACTTGACCACTCCCCCCAAAAAAGAGTTATTTGCCCACTTCAAAGTTAAAACAGAAAAATGAAGTTGGAAACACTCCTTCCTAATGTTCTAGGCTGATTATAAGAAACTACTTTGTGGTAAACCCAAAACAACTCTAAAAGGACTCACCTTGTTCAGTGAGCATAGATAGTCTACATGTGCTGACTCCCCACGAGCAACTCAGGGACCCAGGAATTCAACCCTCAGAATTAGGGTGGCATTTAGGGAGCACCTTTATGGGTATAAAATCTAGATTGCATGACAGAAGTTGATGTGGAGAAAGGTACAAAGTGAATGCGTGAGAGGTGAGGAAAGAGACAGAGAAAGCAGAGAGAGCAAGACTACCATTAGTTCACTCCGTATGCTTTCATACACATCAGTGCCTGGTGTTCCAGAGGATATTGTCTAATTTCTCCATCAACTGTCTCTCAGTCCTAAAAGCCAAAAATATTCAAAACAGGAAGTGGACAGGAATATGGTCTATTAAATCATTCTCTTTTTAGAAGCTAGATGAGTTAGCTAAATCTTTAAAATAATTATTTTCTGGGAAATATACCTATTTTAATTTTCAAGTAACCAGAGCCTAGGTTTGGCTCACAAACCAAGTGACAGACATTTCCTCTGTTGTGCTGAAGATGTTAAGATGACTATGATATAGAGTTGGAGACTTAAACTGTAATTTGAACCCCCAGGGAAAGGGTCCCTTAAGTTCCAAATCACCATTAATCTTCAAAACTTCAAAAACAAGTTAAAATGGAACCAATAATATATGTGGAAAAGGACACATAATTAATCTCTATAGAATAGCATCAGATATATGTTAATGCTTTGTTGTGTGAAACAACTGTCTGAGAGCAAACATGTTCATCCAGATTTCATGGTGCATTATGAAATTACATCGTAGTGTCATATATGTGGGCCATGATTACACTGTTATAAAAATGAATATTTCCTATTAATTCACCCTTTCATTTATACACACACAGAAAGAAACACACACACACATGCACACACATATGTGCACACACACACACAACCACACATACAGAATCCCCTAAATTCCTGCAGAATCCCTTCAAAAATTAGAAGGGAGATAAACTACTGGTCAGGAAACTAATAATAGTTAACACTCCTTGGGCACTTGTTATATGTTAAAACATATTCTAAATAATATGCTATATTATCTCATGCAATTGTTATGATAACCAATGAAGGGAACAATCTTTTTTCGAGGTCTTACAAAGGAGATAATGGAAGTACACACTGTGTTTTAACTTGGATAGAGTCAAAGTACATGACAGAAAAAGGCCACATGCTGCTCTGCACTTTTTCTCATGCTTTTAACTGTATGAGGAAGAAAACAGACTCCTAGCTGGTGCTGAGGCCACATTTTCCTCACGCATTCCCAATGCCAGAAGCCATCAAATGGGGCCTCCTCAATGATCCATTGTAGGTGTGTTCTTCTCCCAACTATCTAATGTCCATGTAAGCCACAGTTTCTACTAATCTATGTATATCTCTGAGTGTACACATAAATTTTACAAAGTATACATGGTCAAGAATAATTTCAAATAAATCAATTTTTATCCTTTAAAATGCCATACACTAGACCCAAGATAGCAGAGGAATAAATGCAAGCTAGAGGAATCTCCTTACAGGACCAATCTGGAATTACAACTAAATTGTAGAGAAACCATCCTGAGTAACAAACTGAACACTCGCTGGAGAAAAGACTTATAACCACAGACAGACAGAAGAAAGCAATTCATCACAACGTGACTGGTAGGGAGTGCAAAGAGGTGCAAGAGGGCTGGTTGAGCTCCCATGGGTGGCAGCTGAAGTTCTGGACTATATTGCAGCAGTGAGCAGTTCCTCATGAGAAGTGTGGTGCCTAGATTTCAAGCTGGGCATCCCAGACTACAGTACCAAAGCCAGGAAAGAAACACAGAAAACACCCAGCTGTGAAGAGCAGCAGGGTTTCTATCTGTCAGAGTGAGACGATTGGAGACACAGAGAGCCTCTTAAAGGGTGAATGCACAAAATTCCATTCACGCCCACATACTGTAGGCTCTGGCAGAAGGAGGGCAGGGTGGACTAAAGATATGTGAGGAGAATAGAGGGCTGGTGGCTCTGGGGAGAGAACTGAAAGAATAGCCACCTGGATCATTGTGCTGAGTCATCCTCCATGCTGCAGATGCCATCCTTCTCAGGCAGAGACTCCCTTCCAAATGGCATCAGCCTGAAGGGAAGCAATAGTCCTTTCTGCAGAAATTTCTCTGCCTCCCCTTTTAGCTTAAGCCAGGCTTCTGAGTACAGCTTAAGGCTATGTTTGTGATTAAGTTTAACAGCTAGGGCAGATCTCTGGGAGTTCTGACACTTTATCTGATCCTCCCTGGGTCCAGTGCTGGGAGAAGCTGACCTTGGTACACAGCCTGGCTCTTACTGCACACAAACAGACTAAGCCAAGTGAGCTACATGCTATAGATCAAATAGGTTGCCCAGGACCAGTTACAAGAGACATCTGAAAAGGTCTGCACCAGAGTTTTGTAGATCTACTTAATACATAGAAACAAACACAAAGGGAACTGCAAAAGGGGCTTTGTCTTTGGGAAGACAAAGAAACAAGTTCCAAAGGAGAGAACAAGAGAATTCTCCAGAATAAGTAGATGAAATGGAAACAAGCAATTTATCAGATAGAGAGTTTAGAGTTAGGATTAGAAGGATACTCACCAGTATGAAAAAAGACATAAAAACAATAAAAAGAGGATTGGACAGATATAAAGAATGCACTATCTGAAATAAATAATACCCTCGAAGAAATAAACAGTAGGTTAGATGAAGCAGAGTATTGAATCAGTGATTTGGAAGACAAGGTAGGAAAAAAACACCCAAAAGAGCAGCAAAATAAGAAGGAATTTAAAAAAATAAAGAAAATCCAACACACATTTAGGACAACGTGTTGCACAACAAATTCCACATCATGGGGATAGCAAAAAGAGAAGAGAGTGAGCAAGGGATTGAGAACTTATTTAAAGAAATAATGACCCCAAACTACCCTAATCTGGTGAAGGAAAAAGACACACAAATCCAGGAACCTCAAACAGTCCCAAACAATTGGACACAAAGAGGCCAACATCAAGACACATAATTAAAGTGGCAAGACTTAAAGACAAGGAGAAAATCCTAAAAGCCACAAGAAAAAAGCAGGTAGTTACATACAAAGGAGCTCCAACTACGTTGTCATCTGATTTCTCAACAGAAACATTTCAGGCCAGAAAGGAGTGGCAAGAAATATTCAAGGTGATGAAAAGCAAGGATCTACAGTCAAGGTTACTTTATCAGCAAGGCTATCATTTAAAATCAAAGGAGAAATAAGGAGCCCCCCAGACAAGAAAAAACTAAAAGAGTTTTTAATGCCAAACCAGTACTGCAACAAATGACAAAAGGCATACTTTAAGAAGTAGAAGAAAAAGAGAAAGAAAAAAAAAACACTGGAAAATAGTCTAACAATAAAATGGCACTAAATATGTATTTATCAATACTCACATTGTACCCTGGCTTGTGTGGCTCAGTGGACTGAGTGCTGGCCTGAGAACCAATGAGTCTCTGGTTTGATTCCCAGTCAGGGCATAAGCCTGGGTTACAGGTCACATGCCTGGGTTATAGGCCAGGTATCCAGTAGGGAGCACATGAAAGGCAACCACACACTGATGTTTCTCTCCCTCTCTTTCTCCCTCCCTTCCCTGTTGTCTAAAAATAAATTAATTACATCTTTTAAAAAATCACCTTAAGTGTAAATGGTTTAAAAGCTGCAACCAAAAGACAAAAAGTAACTAAATGGATAAGAAATCAAAACCCATGTATGTTGCATCCAAAAGACCCAAATCAAATCAAAGTATAAACAAAGAGTAAAAGTCAAGGTTTGGAAAAAGGTACTTCATGCAAATGGAAAGAGACAAAGAAGCTGAGCAGGAATACTATATCTAACAAAATATACTTTAAATCCGAGGCTATATAGTAAGAGAAAAAGAAGGACACTACATAATGGTAAAGGGAACAATCCAACAAGAGTATATAACCCTCATAAACATATACACACTCAACATAGGAGCAACTAAATATGTAAAGCAAATCTTGATGGACATAGAAGGAGAGAGAGACAGAAATACAGGTATAGTGAGGGATTTTAACACCCCATATACTTCTATGGATAGATCTTCCAGAAAGAAAATCAATAGGGAGACTATGGCCTTAATCCACACCTTAAATCAAATGGGTTTAATTGACATCTTCAGAGCATTTCACCCAAAAGCAGCATAATATACGTACTTTTCTAATGCACATGGAGCATTTTCTAGGATAGACCACATGTTTGAACACAAAACAAATCTCAATAAATTTAAGAAGATGGAAATCATATCAAGCATCTTCTCTGGCCACAATGCTAAATGCTATGGAATTAGAAATCAATCTCAAGAACAACACTGAAAAACATGCAAAGACATGAGAGGTAAATAACATGGTATTAAACAATGAATGGGTAAACGATGACATCAAGGGAAAAATCAGAAGATACCTCGAAAGTAATGGAAATGAGAACAAGCAATCCAAAATCCGTCAGATACCAGGAAAGCAATACTAAGAGGGAAATTCATAGCAATATAGGCCTATCTCAAAAAGAAAGAAATAAAGAAAGGTAGAAAGAAAGAAAGAAAGAAAGAAAGAAAGAAAGAAAGAAAGAAAGAAAGAAAGAAAGAAGAAAGAAAGAAAATTAAAAGGTTCAAATAAACAATCTCACTTTACACTCAAAGAAACTTGAAAGAGAACAACAAATAAAGCCTAAAGTTAGTATAATGAAGGAAATAATAAAGATCAGAGCAGAAATAAATGAAATAATGCCTTTAAAAATTGTACAAAATAGCCCTGGGTGGCATAGCTCAGTGGATTGAGTGCAGGCCTGCAAACTAAACTGTCACAGTTTGATACCCAATCAGAGCACATGCCTGGGTTGCAGGCCAGTTCCCAGCAGGGGATGCATGAGAGGCAACCATACATTGATATTTCTCTCCCTCTCTCCTTCCCTTCCCCTCTAAAGATAAATAAATGAAATCTTTAAAAAATGATACAAAATATCAATGAATCCAAAAGCTTGTTCTTTGAAAAGATAAATAAGATTCACAAACCTTTAACCAGATTCATCAAGAAAAAAAGCACACCCAAATAAATAAAATCAGAAATGAAAGGGGAGAAATAACAACTGACACCAAAGAAATACAAAGGATTGTAAGAAAATAGTATGGACAATATTATTATATGCCAACAAATTGGACAACCTACACAAAATGAATGAATTTCTAGAAACATACAATCTTCCAAAACTAAACCAGGAAGAATTAGAGGATCTGAATAGATGGATTACACCTAGTGAAATTGAAACAGGAAAAAAAAATTTAAAAACCTCCCACCAAACACAGACTTGGATCAGATGGCTTCACAGGTGAATTTTACCAATGACCCTGACAACTAACACCTCTCCTCCTCAAACTATTTCAAAAAATTCAAGAGGAGAGAAGGCTCCCAAGCTCATTTTTGATGACAGCATTATCCTAATTTCAAAACAAGAAAAGACACTACAAAGAAATAAAATTATAGGCCAATATCACTGATGAACGTAGATGCTAAAATCTTCAACAAAATATTAGCAAATCAAATATGACAATGCATCAAAAAGATCATACATCATCATCAAGCAGGATTTGTTCTTGGAATGCAAGATTGGTGTGAAGTTCACAAGTCAATAAATGCAATTCATCACATAAACAAAATGAAGGATAAAGACCACATGATCATATCAATGAAGGTAGAAAAAGCATTTGATAAAATCCAGCACCCACCTATGATAAAGACTTGCAGCAAAGTGGGATTAGAAGGAACACACCTACACATAATAAAGGTTATATATGACAAACTCACTACCAACATCATACAAGCTTTCCATTAAGATCAGGAACAAAACAGGGATGTCTGCTTTCACCTCTCTTTTTCAACATAGTACTGAAGGTCTTAGCCACAGCATCAGACAAGAAGAAATGAAAGGCATCCACATTGCAAAAGAAGAAGTAAAACTGTCTTTATTTGCAAATGATATGATACTGTACATTGAGAACCCAAAAATTTCACCAAGAAACTACTAGAACTGATAAATGAATTCAGCAAAGTAGCAGGACACAAAATTAATATTCAGAAGCCATTTGTACTTTATATGTCAGTAAGAAACTAACGGAAAGGGAAATTAAGTCCGTAGTAATCAACACAGCATGGTACTAGCATAAAAGCAATCACATAGATCAATGAAACAGAATAGAGAACCCAGAAATAAACCCATGCATTTATAGTCAATTAATAGTTGACAGAAGAAGCAACCACATACAATTGGCTAAAGACAATATATTCAATAAATGGTGTTCAGAAAATTGGACAGATACATGCACAAAAATGAAACTAGACCACCTTTTTACACTACACACAAGAATGAATTCAAAATGGATCAAAGACTTAAATGTTAGACCCCAAACCATAAAAATCATAGAAGAAAACATTAGCAGCAAAATCTAACTCCATGAAGAGAACCATGTGGGTCAAAATAGAAATAACATAAATTTTGGTGTTTTGAAGGCTGTTTTTTCACAATTGAGGCACCTTTAACTTGTTCTTCTTTGGTGAAATATTTATGCAAATATTTTGCCTGTTTGACTTCCTATCCTCTAGTTGTAAGTATTCTTTATATATGTGGGTTAAACCTTTAATCAGATATATAACTTGTGCATGTGTTCTTAAGTTTTTGTCTATGATCCATCTTGAGTTAATGTTTGTATATGGTGTGAGGTATAGATTTCAGCCCATATTGTTGTATATGAATAGTCGATTACTCTTTCTAAAAATTTTTTATTGTTGTTCAAGTACAGTTGTCTCCATTTTCATTCCACCATAGCCTCCCACTGCCCCCCATCCCCTGCTTTCCACCCTCAAACCTACCCCCTTTGGCTTTATCCATGTGTCCTTTACACATGTTCTTTGATGACTCTTCCCCTATTTTCATCCATTATCCTTCTCCCCACTCCCCTCTTATTAGTGTCAATTACTCTTCACCATTTATTGAAAGGATTGTCCTTTTGAATGAGTGATCTTGGTAGCTTTGTCAAAAATCAATCAACCTTTAATCTGTTATTTTTTTTAATTATCAGTGTTATTTCATTGATGTATGTGTCTGCCTTACACCAGGACAAACATCCTGTTTAATAATTTTGGTATTAACTACACTTCCACTTTTGTTAAATTCATCTCGAAGCATTTTTAGTGTTATTATAAATCATATTGTTTTCTTAATTTCACATTCAGGCATTATTATGCTACTATATAAAAATAAAATTGTCTCTCTGTTTTGATTTTGTATGTTTGACTGTGGTGAACTCAATTATTGGTTCTAGTGGTCTGTGTGTGTGTGGAGTGATTAGGATTTTCTACTTAAAATATTATGTAGAATGAATAAAGTTAGTTTTAATACAAAACCAGATGACTGACTGACTTATTAATTTATTTATCTATCTATGTGTCATCTACAATCATTACTGAGAATGGACATCTTGCATTGTATTGTGATTTGGAGAAAGACACTCATTCTGTAGGCAAGTGTGATGCCAAGAGCAGGTTTGGTAAGTAAAAGTCATTTTCTCTTTGTTGGAAATTTTTATCCTGAATGGGATTTAGATTGTGTCAGATACCTTTTCTGTATCTACTGAGGTAGCCATTTATTTTTTATGTTCTATTCCATATGAGATGTGTTACATTATATGTGGTGTGTTACATAAACTGCTTTTCATCTGTTAAACTCTCCTTGCTTTCCTGGTGCAGATCTCCTTGATTATGATTTATTATCCTTTATGTACTGTTGGATTTGTTCTGCTAATATTTTGCTGAATTTTTAATCTACAACTGTGAGGAATTTTATGTTGTATTGTCTTTCCTTTTATTTCTTTAATTGGGCAATTTTTACTTTTTTAAAGATTTTATTTATTTATTTTTAGAGAGAGGGGAAGGGAGGGAGAAAGAGAGGGAGAGAAATATCAATGTGTGGTTGTCACTCACATGGTCATTTGATGAAAGGCTCATTTCATCAAATGGGGACTTGGCCTGCAACCCATGTATGTGCCCTGACTGGGACTCAAACCAGCAACCCTTTGGTTCACAGCCCACACTCAATCCACTGAGCTACACCAGCCAGGGCCTATTTCTTTATTGAATTTGGCACTAGGGTACTACTTGCTAAATAAAATGAGTTGGAAAGTGATATCCTCCTTCATTTTTGATAAAAATTAATCAACAATTTGTGTAATTTCTTATATAGAAGTTTAGTAAAAATTAGCAGTGAAGCCATCTGTGTCTGGTTACTGAGAGAGGAGAAAATACTTTAGTTACAAACCCAGTTTATTTCCTTGTTATTTGTCTATTCAGATTTTCTATTTCTTCTGTGTCAGTTTTGGGTAATTTTATCAATTTAGGAATGTGTTCCCATCATCTAAGTTGACTAATTTCTTGGCATAAGTTGTTTATAATATTTATTACAGTCATTTTAATTTTTGAAAGGTCAACCTTCCTCCAGATTATGTTAATTTATATATTGTCTCATTTTATCATTCTAATTCTAGATAAATTTTTGTCCACTTTATTGATCTTTTCAAAATCAAAATTTATTGATTTTCTATATTGGTTTTTATCTTTGTATTATCGAGTTATACTCTAGTCTTTATTATATCCTTCCTTTATTTGATTTTGTTTGCATGTTTGCTTGTTTTAGTTCATTTTTCCCTAGTCTCTAAATATGGAATATAAGCTTCTAGTTTTGAGATATTTCTTTCCTTTTAAAGTTCTAAATATCCCTCTTTTAAAATGTTGTAGATTGCATTTTCATTTGCATTTAATCCAAAATTGTCTATAATTCCTTTTGCATTTTCTGAAAAATAATGTTATTCTTAACTGGGGATATTTTTCATTATTATTAGATTTTAGAGAAAAAGAGAGACAAACAATGATGTGAGAAAGAAACATCAATCTGTTGCCCCCCATACATACCCCTAATGGGGATCAAACATAGAATCTAGGTAAGTGTCCTGACCGTGGATCAAACCCACAAATTTTTGGTGTAGCAGATGATGTTCTAACCAACTGAACCACCCAGCCAGGGCACCTTGTAGTCTTTTTTGACCTTTAGATTCTT
Source organism: Carollia perspicillata (assembly GCA_004027735.1). Lineage (NCBI taxonomy): Eukaryota > Metazoa > Chordata > Mammalia > Chiroptera > Phyllostomidae > Carollia > Carollia perspicillata. The sequence continues at coordinate 11,030 of PVKM010047128.1, forward strand.
TAGAAGTGTGATGTTTAATTTTAAACTTCTGTCTATATTCTAGATACAAATCCTTTACCAGAAATGTGCTTACCTTTTTTGATTTAGATGCATTGTTCTAAAGTAGACAGTTTAAAATCTATGCCCACCAAACTAAACAAACACACAGGGGATTCTTGACAATGCATAAAAAATTTTGATTATCACAACTACAAGGTAGTGCTGGGGCATCTAGTATGTAGAGGAGATTCATTGAATGAACAAACATAATGTAGAAATTGACATAAACACAATGAAAGCACAAATAAATTATGAATGGTCCATAAAATCAGGACTGAATGAAGAAATATGGTTCAGACACATATGGCCCAGGAAGGATGAAAAAGGCTCATTTCATCAAGAGCAAAAACACAACAAATAATATAATGAAGGCTAGAAGTTCACCTTTAAGGCACAGCAAGCATTTGACCCACAAGTTGTAAAATAAGCATGATGATAAGAAAATATAAAGTGATAAAAATGGTCAAAGTT
>PVKM010047129.1:0-11534 GCA_004027735.1 Carollia perspicillata
TTGCCTTTCATGACTTGGAATACTTCTTTCCAGCCCCTTCTTGCCTATAAGGTCTCTTTTGAGAAATCAGCTGACAGTCTGATGGGAACTCCTTTGTAGTTGACTATCCCCTTATCTCTTGCTGCTTCTAGAATTCTCTCCTCTATTTTAATCTTGGCTAATGTAATTATGATGGGTCTTGGTGTGTTCCTCCTTGGGTCCACCTTCTTTGGGACTCTCTGAGCTTCCTGGACTTCCTGGAAGTTGATTTCCTTTGCAAGATTGGGGAAGTTCTCCTTTATTATTTGTTCAAATAAGTTTCCCACTTGTTGCTCTTCCTCTTCCCCTTCTGGTACCCCTATAATTCAGATGTTGGAATATTTAAAGATGTCCTGGAGCCTCTCCTCATTTTTTTGAATTCTTGTTTCTTCATTCTTTTCTGTTTGTTTTTTTTTTTTCTTTCTTCCTTCTGGTCCCCTCCATTGATTTGAGTCCCAGTTTTCTTCCCATCACTGTTGGTTCCCTGTGCATTTTCCTTCATTTCACTTAGTGTAGCCTTCATTTGTTCTTCTAATTTACGACCAAAATCAACCAGTTCTGTGAGCTTCCTGATCACCAGTGTTTTGAACTGTGCATCTGATAGGTTGGCTATCTCTTGGTCGCTTAAAAGTATTGGCTCTGGGGCTTTGATTTATTCTTCTGTTTGAGCCATTTTTGGTCAGGTTGTGCTTGTTACATTTGGGTGGCAGAGCCTTAGGTGTTTACCAGGGTGGGGCAACCCAGTCACTGGGTTGTGATGCTGTATGTGGGGGTGAGGTCAGAGAGGGAACCGTGGAGCCTGTTCCACTATCTCTTGGATTTGTGTCCCCTCTGCTGCTTCCCACAAGCAAACTAGGCCCTTCTGATGCTGGTTCCTGGTGGGTGGGCTTATGTTCTAGGACCCTGTGAGTCTCTCCAATGAACTCTCCTGTGAGTCTGGGAGTCTCTCCTTTTCAATTGGTGCTTTTAGGCTTTATTTCCTGGTGCTGGGGCTCTGGTTGCACAGTCTGTCTCACTGCCTATTTTTGCCTTGTTTATCTGCACGCGAATGTGTGACCATGGTCAGCTAAGCGCCCTGCTTGCTCTGCTTGTTTCCTCCTCGAGTCCTGCTCCACCTGTGCTCCTGGGTCTGCCAGCCACTGCCTTTTCCTGCCGCGTTCCCTCTCCACTGACTGCCAACTCTGCCCCTCTTACTGGTCTGGTTGAATGGTTGTCAGACTTCCATAGTTCAATTTTCTGTCTGTTCTGGTTGTGTTTTTGTTTCTAGATCATTGTTGTCCTTAATTTTGGTTGTGCGAGGAGACACAGTATTTCCACCTATGCCTCCATCTTGGCGGGAAGTCAAAAGTTTTGAGTATTGAGATTTTGTCAAGTTCATGGTAGTGGAGAAAATTTTCTATAATAGAATTCTGCTTTTCACTTGAAAGCTCAAATTTTTTTATGGCAGCAAGTACTGTGAGTTGTTTTTCTTGAAGTGACAGGCTCACTTCATTCATTTTTTTTTCAAAAAAAAAAAAAGCTTGCCAAATCCCCAAGTGTTAATAACATAATTTATCAGTTATCCTTTCAAGTAAAGATCATGTTCAATGAAAAAAGAGACAAGTTTTAATTTGCAACTCAAAGAGCATACAAGTGATTTTCCTTCAGACGACCATCATAATTCAGTATCTTCACAGATAACAGTGTTTTATGTGTACTTTCCACTTTATTATAAGAATGTTAAAGAGCCAAATATTCCATGGGGAAGTTTTTAAAAGACTAATAATTCTTACTTTTTAAAAATCCTTACCCAAGGACATTTTTTCATTGCTTTTTGGAGAGAGAGAGAAACATATATTGGTTGCCTTCTAGACCAGGGATCAAACCCACAACCTAGGTATGTGCCCTGACTGGGAATAAGACTCAAGAAGACCTCTTAGTCTATGGGACAATGCTCCAAACAACTGAGCCACACTGACCAGGGCAGTAATTATTACTCTTTATCAAGAATCTTAAATGAAAGAAGAGTGTGTGTGTGAATGTGTGTGTGTGTGTGTGAGAGAGAGAGAGAGAGAGAGAGAGAGAGCAACTATATATGGCGGTGAAGAACATGACAACTAGTAGAGTTTGGTGCCATGGCCTTGATTCAGGCTAAGGCACTGCAGTTCCACCCATCATTGCTCTTGTCCATTAGTATCAATCCAGATACAGTGAACAAGGCAATTCATATCAAAATTATTTGCCTTTTATAAAAATAGTTTGACCTTATGAACTCCATACAGTGGGACCCCAGAGATCCATGCACCATACTTAGAGAACACACTTGCTGTTTTAAGGGGTCCATTTCTCCTATATCTGGGAAGTTGCATAGGTCCTATGCCTATGTTAAATTAGGCTTGTCTACGCACATCCACTTATCTAAATACAAGTAAAATCAGGCTAAAGTAAGTGTTCAAAACAGCCTAAAGGAGGAGTATGTATGGAAGGAATCTGGTATTTTTTTTTGCCAGTACCTAAAAATGTCCTGCCTTTCTTCCCTGCTGGCCCCCTCCCTCAATTGTCAAGTTGCGCAGAGTAAAGCTGGGATGGTGTGGTATAGCCAGTGAGGTTTTCAAAGTCACCAAGACCCTGATAGTTTTTTTGCATGTTGTTACTGTAAGGATGGATCTGAATTGTCAACCAACAAACAGCCATAAATATAAATTAAATAAAACTTTTCTTGAATCATGAAAGTTAAATTAATTGTATCTGTTGACCTTCCATAGGTAGTGAAGCAGATCTAAGTAATCAAGAAATATCATCGGACTTCTTATCCAGCAGTCAAGGGGTTGAAGATAACAGTACGCAATCCCAGCATATGCTTGTGGCTGAAATCATGGTGTCAGGTATGAATAATGAGTCTCTAGTAGAGCTTTGGTCCCAACAATTTCTATCCCACCAATCAGAAATTCTGAATTATCTCTCTAATTTAATGTTGGTTAAATTTACACAAAGCTAGTAAAGCCAAACTTTGGTCCTTCTTGCCTGAACTGTGTGTATGAGGAAGATGACTCCATATGAACTTGACTCATTGAGACTCTTTGGACTTAAACCTTCTTGGAAGAAATCTAACTTGGAAACAAAAGTGAAAAATAAGACAGAGCAGACTTGAGTGTATCCCTCCATACCTAGTATATTTGGTATTTGGCCCATGCAACTGTACTTCCATTAGAGTAAAAGTAGGTAATAATTGATAAGAAAATACAGGTTGTTTCCTTCAGCTGCTCCAGAAAATCCACAAATAGAAAAATATTAGAATTTTTCTTCTATATGGCACATTTATCACCAAAATGCTAAGTTATTGTTCAGTATGTAACAACTTTAGGGAACCTGATTCTTTTATATTATATATTCACTCATGAGGCCAGTGGTTTCCAAATTGGATTTAGCTCAGCCTAAGGTCTTTTTTTGCAAACCCCACCCCTTCTTACTCTAGATCTCTGACCTTCAGTCAGTGCAGCTGAGTAAGATTTTAACAAAATGTCTGTGACTAAAAATAAGTTTGGAAACTCCACAGTAGGGCATTACATGCACTTAACCAAGTGCTCATCAAACTTCTGTGATCTACAGACTCGTTTGTCAATGTACGTGTCCCTAGGATCCTACACCCCTCCTCAAAAGAACTTAGAGTGTGATATTTGATAAAATTACAAAGAGGTGCGTATTTTTAGAAGTGATAATTTGTATGGAGCTTTAGAGTTTACTGGGTACTTTATCTTCTAATTTGATCCTTTATCACAACACATCGTTTCTCAGATTTGAAAACTGAGACTAAGATATATGAAGTTAGTGACTTGACCAAGGTTTTTTTTTTAAATTAGGACCAAATAATTAATTCACGTCAAGAGAAGAAGTACTGAAAACATTGTCACATCAGGGATATTACTCATTTAACAGCTATTTCTTTGTTAAGCTCAGCACCATGCTGAGTGCTGTGGATGCCATGATGAGATAAATATAGCCCCAGTCTCCAAGGTCACAGTCTGATGTGGAGACAAACAATATTATGCAATAAAACAATATAAGTATTAGCAGTATGGAGAAACTTTAAAAGCCACTAGGGATCCCTAGAGGTTCATAAAGCATATTTTTTAAAAAAAACTAATGTTTGGGAGTATCAAAGACCAAGATGAATGACAGTAAATTAGGCACACAGGTGAGATGGGAGAGTGATGAAATGGCCGAAGATTTGGAAAACATGTATCATAGGCTGTGTTTGGCTTCATACCTGGAAGCTATACTCTGCCTTGTGCAGAATGGATGGAATTGATTGTTTTGGTTAAAAACTACCTCATCTTTTCATACCTGAATAGTGTTCTTCTTTGTCTTTGGCTTCAAAGTTGTAGTTCTACCTGTGTTAGGCTAAGGGGTCTTATTTATGAGTGAGATTTCATTTCAACAACGTTTCTATACTGAAAAAAATTTGAAAACTCTATACTAAACTAAACTCTATACTATACTAAACTCTATACTAAAGTACTTCCCAGACAAGGTAAAGCTAAAGAAGCTAATGGTTCATCATCACCAAGCCATTATTACATGGAATGTTAAAGGTACTTATCTAAGAAAAACAAGAAGATCAAAACTATGAACATTAAAAAGGCAACAAATTCACAACTGTCAACAACTGGATCTGAAAAACAACGACAACAAAAACTAAACAAACAACGAGAGCAGTAACAGAATCATAGATATTGAGATCGTTTGGAGGGTTATCAGCTGGGAGGGGGAAAGGGAGTATAGGAGGAAAGGTGCGTGGATAAGAAGCAAAATTGGTAGGTACAAAATAGACAGGGGCAGGTTAAGAATAGTATGGGAAATGGAGAAACCAAAGAAATTGTATGCATGACCCATAGACATGAACTGAAATGGATTGCTGGAGGGAAGCAGGATACTAAGTGGAGGGGAACAAAGAGGGAAATATTAGAACAATTATAATAGCATAATCAATAAATATACTTTTTAAAAGTTTTTGTTGTCAAATTTACTAGAATCATGACTTATTCAAATTCATGAATAAAATTTAAAATTCTTAATGTGGCCTGTTGGGCCCTAGATGAACTAACTCTTACACACTTCAACAATCTGAACATGTGGCCTCCCGCCCTCAGCTTTCTGTGACCTGCTTCAGTTACCCAGACCTTACCTGTGTCATGCAGGTGGTGTTGTGTGCTTGGCCCACAGTGCTCTTCCTAACCCCTCCAAATCCTGCTAATCCTTCAGATTTCAGCTTTATATGCTTTTACTCAGAAAGACTTTTCTAGTCTCCTGTCCAGGTGAGGTGAGAGCTACTTCATAAACTATAATAGGTATTATTTCATGAATAGTGCTTGTCGTAGTTCTTCAACACAGGAAGCAGGATTTTGTCTGTCTGTATTCTCCACCACTGTATTTATGGCCTGGGATGTATTAGATACTTTTGAATAAAATCATTAATTTCATTAACAGGCCCCAGAATGTATTTTTCTAGTCTGATAAGCTAATTCTGATTCAGGCTGTCACAGCATTCTTCTCCTTTATCATCCTTACTTTCATAGGCATAATATTTTATAATTCTCAAAGGATTTTTTTAATCTCTTTTTTTCCAAGTTCTTTCAACAAGTGTGTGAAGTAGACTGGGGAGAAATCATCACCTGTCTTTTAGAGAAGAGGAGTGTAGAGCCCGAGTATTCCTTCCTTCCAGAGCTAGTTTGTGGCAGAAAGGACTTTGGCTATAGCCTTTCCCTCCAACAACTGCATATCCATTGCTTTTCATTATGCAAAGCAGCCTTAGTGTTTGCAAGTTACCAAATAAATCCCGAATCATATTCTAATTTAAGATAATTGTGCAAGTGATTTAAAATGTCTTGCATAATTGGATACTGTCCACCACACACTCTGAACAGCTTTGTGATTTGGAAGCTGGTCCTCCAAATAAAAGCCGAATCAAATGGGTAATTGATTTAGTCTGAAGTTACCCATCTTTAAGAGTCATGAGTGACACATTGCCAAGGAAGCCTGAAAGGCATGTTTTCCCACAAGAGAAATCTTACTCAAATAGCTAAGCAAATCAAACACAATTACCCAATGTCTGCAGTCACATGGCATCAAATCCTACTTTGATCACTTAACTTTCTTTAAATTTATGGGCAAGTTTGACCTCTTCTGTACTCAGATGAGCAAACTTACTAGTGGGTAGACAGATGACAGGCTATATCCTCCTGTGGTATGTCAAATCCCCCCAGCTCCAAAAGGAAGGAGGCATTTGGAGGATGATTATATACATAAGTAGTTCAAGGGGGAAAAAACTCACTCATATTTATGGCTCAGCATGCAACTCTGTCCCCTGGGGCATTTGCATTTCAATGGAGCATGAAATGAATTGATCCATTTACAGCATTTACTTTATATGGTTCATGACTTTGTAAAAGTGCCTTGAGGTTTGCAAGTCACTACATAAATCTTGATAATAAACATACATTGTGACATACATATTCTATGACACATAAAACCTAATTTTAGTACATTGACAATAAATCTCTACAATTGAATCTCTTTGCCATGTTAGTACACAAAGCTACTTGCTGTATATTACTCCATGCGACTTTGAGGGGTAAGAACATACCTACCACTTTGGTATGTCATAATGGTTGGGAATGCTCAAGTAAGCAATCAGCCTTTTGAAATTTGAAACCATTTACTCCAGGCAATTTTATGAATCAAATTTTAAATGCTTTTAAAAATTGTGCATTAAGTTCCCACAGGGCTGTTTGAACACCAAACAGTTAAGACTAAAGATTTGTTGAGAGCATGTAAATGGAAACATATGGCTTACAGATCCTTTCATATGGACATAGCTTCCAGGTCAACAGTGTTTCTGTTTGAGGGTTAACTTGTCCCAGAATTTCGAAAAAGATGTGCTGGAGTGTTCTGTAGAACCCAAAACATTAAAGCCCATTTTTGCCTCTGAGTTCTGAAAATAGCCTGATGGGATTCTTGCTGTTGCAGATGAAGATGACTGCGGTCCTGTGGGATGTGGTGCCCACTCTCGGTGTGTCTCAGAGGGAGACGTTGCCACGTGTCAGTGTTTGAGCGGATTTGCTGGGGATGGAAGAGTATGTTCTGGTAAGAGCAAAGGCCAATGAGCATAATTGTAAAAAAGAGTGAACCGGAAACATTGGGATCATATGGCTTCCAAATCTCCAAAAAGACTTATATGATCAGCAAGATTAAATAAATTGTTTGGTATCAGCTAAAAAGATAATGGATGGCATGCATAGAAAATGTGAAACATATAATATGTTGTTACATTACACTGAGTTTGTGTTAAAGTTATGAGATATATACAGTTGACATTAAGAAGAAGAATTTATAATTCATTTCAGAATCATGAATTTGAGTTCAAGTCAAATTGATAAATTCAACACTTCTGATAAAAACACAACCATTTTTTTCTCCCCAAAGCTTAGGTCATAAGTTTTAGTTTAATTAATAGCTTGAGATGGGTAGCCTTCTATTTTATATCGATAGCCTCAAAATAAGTTAGCAATTACTCTAAAAATCTCAGGACTTAATGGTCTGAAACTATGCACAAAGTAATTTATTTACACATACTTAGCTAATCAAATGTGAGAAATCTGTAAAAATTGATTAAGATATGAACTTTATAGATTTGCATTGTATTTTCAGTCTCTGTAAACAGCTGAATAAATGTGTATAAGATTATACTTATTTTTTCCTAGTATGCTAATTTATACCAGGGCTGCCAATATATTTCATTAGTTCCTCATTTCCCCACAGACATAGATGAATGTGAGATGGGTATCCCAGCTTGCCCGCATCCCTCCTCCAAGTGCATCAATACTGAAGGTGGCTATGTGTGCCGGTGCTCAGAAGGCTACCAAGGAAATGGGACTCATTGTCTTGGTAAGAGCATGTGTGCCAAGGCAGGTGGGTGGAGGCAGGCCTCAGAGAATCATGAAATGCTCTGGGTGTGGTGGGCCAAGAAAAAACAGATATAACTGGGGTGACTTGCATGTTAAAACTGAAAGAGGAGTTGTATGACCTGTTCAAACGGACATATTTCAGTTCCTGGTACATAGTCAAGTTTGTGCCCTTCTGTTCTCACACTAGTCAGCAAAAACACCCTGTAGAGCTAATTTACCCTTCTGCCTTTCTGGTTCTTTGCCCTGCGTTTGAGTAACACCAGTACCTCAATACTTCATAATTTGAGCCATCACGAGGGGAATTGAACATTTTTGTCACTAAACTTGGCAATTGAATGGAGATAAAGTTTACTGTGTGTGTGTGTGTGTGTGTGTGTGTGTGTGTGTGTGTGTGTGTGTGTATGTGTGTAGGAGAGGAAATGTGGTTCTGTGAAAAGGCTCCGCAGGGGCTCTCAATAAACTCCAGCTCCTGACATTTGCATACAAATAGAGAATGATTAAGACCTCTTTCATAACCACCATCCTCTGCCAAGGTCTGGGAGTGGCTCTTTGGGGGAGTTCACTCAGTAAATGTCTTGTCCCAGTCCAGGTGTCAGCAGCGTGGCATCACCGTACAAGCGAAGACCTGCCCAAAGCCATCATAGCCCAGTGAAGTTGTTGTCTGCAGTTTTACAGGGCTTTAAATTGTCTCTTTGAGTATTTACTTTTCTTTCTGAAAACAAAAATCTTTCACAGTGAAGGGCAGATACCCTGATAAGAAGCTATGGTACTGCTTTCTCCTATATGTTGAGGTTAAAGATGAAATTTCAGTCAGTTTTCTGGATCTGGTTGGTTTAAGTCAGACCTTCAGGAGATTAGTGTTGTGGCGTCCACAGACATCTATAAACGCTATTTTAAGCACATATTTGGCTGTTAGTCAGGAAAACGTCACCGATCTAATTAAGCAGGCTCATGGATAATTTAGACAAATAGGCTTTATATTTAATTTACTTTGAAGAGAAAGGAAGGCATACTTTCTTGGATGCTGGATTTTCACTGTTACTAAGCACCTCCTTTCCAGCATCAAAAATGCCACAGGGTGTCCCCGCCCAGCCGGGGTAGCAGCAGCGAGCTCATTCCTGTTCTCTCCCTGCCCCCTCCTTTCCCCTTCTCTCCTTCCTTCCCTCTCCATACACACATATATATGACGGACAGAGATAGAGAGCTATGGATACACTGCTGTATAGAAGTGTTGTTGTCATTCTTATTGTAAAAAGTAGTTGTGTCTCTTGGCCAAGACGATATCTTTGTTTTTGCTTTTTGCAAAAGCTGTCTCTCACTCTCAAGGTGATAGTTCACAGAGATAATAACAGGAAGTCAGTCTTTTAAAAAAGATTCAGTTTCAGCCATTCAGGATGGCAATGCGGGATAGAGATTCGATTGGCCGGTGTTAGTGCAAAGACGTAGTACTAGGAACTGTGAGGAATATCAAGATGATGAAGTCAGTCCTTACCTGCAAGGAGAATCTGATCTTAAAGAAATGCATGTAGCTGTGATCATTGGTGAAGAAAGTTATGCATCATAAGAGAAGTCAAAATACAGTGGAAGTTCAGAACTGGAAGAATTATCAGAGGTTTTGGAAAAGACTTCATGGAGGAAGCATTACTTTGGATGGACCTAGGGCATGAGGAAATTTTTATAAGGCCGAAATGTGAAGGGATAGAAAACAACTTAATTGACCACTAAGTGCAGGTTGCATATGAGAGAAAGCAGAAACTGAGGCTGTTAAGGTGGTGTCCTTGTGCCGCACAGACTGGGTGGCTTAAACAAGGCCTTTATTTTCTGACAGTGCTGGAGGCTAGGTGTTCCATATCAAGGTGCCCCCTTACTCAGCTCTGCTGAGGTCTCTCTTTGGCTTACACACAGCTGCCTTCTCGCTGCATACATACTGTTCCTTCTTCTTGGGGGCTCATGGGGAGAGGGAGAGAGAGAGGAGGGGAGAGAAAGAAGGAGGAGGAGGAGAAAGAAGAGAGGGGAGGGAATCTGATGTTTCTTCTTATAATGACCTGTTGGGTCAGGGTCCCATTCTTATGACCTCATTTAATCTTAATTACTTCCTTATAGGCCCTTTCTCCAAATATTGTCACATTGGGGGGTCAGGGATTCAACATATGGATTTGGTGGGATACAATTCAGTGTATAACAGGTGGGTTGGGCTATATTTGTGGAAGACTAGAATCTGAGGGTTAGTCATTGGGGTTTTACATTTCTAGACCAGCATTGCCAATAAAAATGTAATGTCAGTCATCACATATATAATTTAAAATGTTCTAGTAGGCACATTAGAAAAAGTAAAAAGAAACAGGTGAAATTAATCTTAAATATATTTTATTTATTCTAATATATCAAAAGCATTAACATTTTAAAATATAATCAATATACAATTATTGAGGTAAATTTACATTCATTCTTATTTTGGTACTAAGCCTTCACCATCTAGCATGTGCCCTACACTTGCAGCACAACATGGAGTAGCATTGAGCTAGTCCATGCTGGTCCATGGATTGGACTAGCAGGAGCACTGAGCACCTGAACCACATGTTGTTCAGGTGCTCGATGGTCCCCTAATGCCGTTGCTACCATACTGGGCGGTGGAGCTCTTGGCAGTAGAGAGCACTGGCAGCATTTGAGTCAAGTGGTACAGTGATGAGCTGTGGTTTGGGAAACTAATCTGGCGCTGGTGTTCAGGAGTGGAGCAGAGGAGAGTGGGACGCAGGGAATGAAGGAAGGCTGTTCTTACAGTCATGTAAGATCAGAAGAGAGGAGGGACCTAAATGTTAGGGCGGTGGTAACTGAGAAAGGAAAAGGGGGATACTCTTGAAAGAAAGTGATGACTTAGTTTATATTTATGTTAAAAAGACAATAATGTTTCATTTGGTATGATCAGAACTTCTAAATATTTGCCTGGAGGTTGCTTACCAATCTCCAACTTTCCCATTGAGCTACTGGTGTTGGGAGTTTCCTTTCCTTCCAAACAGTGGGAAGACCCCCAGCCTTATGTCGGGATTTCACATGAATGAGCACATAGCTGAGTGACCTAGCCCATCACTCTCACCAGCATCCATGATAAAATTTTTGAATCTAGAAATGTGTGGAGTTCTGAGAAAATGGAGCATAACAGAAGTCAAAGACGCTCCTCCCTTCTAGAGTGTTGGGTATTCTGATGGCATGACCTTCTTTGTCCTCTCCACCTCACTTTTTCTTCCCTACTCTTTTTTTTTCTGGCAGACATTGATGAGTGCCAACTGGGCATGCACACCTGTGGGGAAAATACCACCTGTACAAATATGGAGGGAAACTACACCTGCATGTGTGCCGGCAGCCTGTCTGAACCTGGATGGAATTGCCCTGGTAGGTTGGTGGGAGATCTAGATCCAAAAGGAGGAACTTGATTCTGGAAAATCTGTAGCCAAGTGTATATACATTTGAGATTTTAGAAATCATTTGGTTTACACCCTGACTGGTATGGCTCAGTGGATTAAGCGCCGGCCTACGAACCAAAGGGTTGCCGGTTCGATTCCCAATCAGGGCACA
>PVKM010047130.1:0-11550 GCA_004027735.1 Carollia perspicillata
CTAACCAGTTATTTTTATGGTTTCTATGTCCTTTTTAATGTTTACTATCTTTTTTTTAAGTTCTCACTGAGATGATCCATTCTTTCCCTATAATCCTTGGGCATTCTTATAACCATTGTTTTAAACTCTACATCTGGTATCTTGGTTGCTTCCATTTCATTTGATTATTTTTCTGGGGATTTCTCTTGTTCTTTCACTTGAGGCATATTTTTTTGCCTCTCTATTTTATTTCTGTGTATTAAGTAGATCTGTTATGACTTCCAAAATTGTTACGATGGTTTTATGATGTAGGTGTTTTTGTTGGGCTCAGTGGCATAATCTTCTGGATCACCTGAGTTCAGTGTTCCAGGAATGTTTCTTGCAGGTTATGTTCATCCTCCAGTTGTAGTTGAGTCTTAAATGCTATTGGCCCTTTCATAGGTGGACTTAACCCTTCAGGCTGGCTGACTATAAGCATAAGCCTTCATCATCATGTAAGAGTCACGAGTCACTCTTTAGGAGCTCTCCCCCAAGGTGGAGTTGTTCCTAGAGGGCCTGGCGCCTGCTGGAATGCCCCTTAGGGTGTGCTGCATGTGTGGTTAGTTGGGCCTAGCTCTGGTGTGGTCTGAAGCCCCTCGCTGGTTGTGTTTGTTCTGGGTCCACTTGGGCAGGGTTCAGGTACAGGTCAATGCCAGACATTGTGTGTAACTGGCCTAGGGCTACATGTGTGGAGCTACCACACTATTCAATGTTTATGTTTGCATCTACTGAGCCTGGGTATACATGGGCCAACCTGTGTACAAGGGTCAGCTTCCTCCAGCCTAGAGCTGGGGACAGATCTATAAAAGGTCCACCTCCACCCATCAACTACTCTGCCTCCCCCTGAGGTTGCCTGGTCTTCCTTCAGAGCCTTTTGCTAAAGACTGTAGAGTGGGCCTAGGCTGACCACAATGCACAGTCCCTTCCACAGGTCACAGGCTTGGTAAGGCAGAGTGACCACAGTCAGGAGGATGGGTCCTCTGGTTCCTCTACTTAGAAGGTGTGTGGTCAAGCACTTATTGAGGGCAAAGTAGCTATTACTCCAGAGCCAAACCACTCAGTCTCTGCCAAAGTCTCCAACTGCAGCTCCCCCAGGGGGAGCACATAGGTTAAGGTTGGGTGCAGCCAGTCATCCCCTCTGCAGGAGCAAGCACAGCAGGGCAGAGCCACTGGGGCTCAGGAGAACTGCTTAGAATAGTCTCCTGCTGGGGGTAGTGCTGGCTGAGCTCAGAGGAGGGGGCCAAGCACTTCTTCCGAGTCCCAAATGATAGTATCTGTGGGAGACACACTCCAAATATCCCAGCTCTAAGCAGTACACACACCCTTCCCTCTGTGGAACTGAGCTCAGCAAGGTGGGGCCACTGGGACTTGAGAGGGAAGATCCAAACAGTCTTTTATTAGAGGTGTTATTGGCACGCTTATAGGATGGGAAGCAAATATTTTTTCCCCTTCCCAGGATAGCTCAGGCTAAGCTCACAGAGGAGATAGGAGTTGCCCCCACAATGTTGTCACATAACACAGCCCCCACCCATTTGATCTGCAGACAGAAGCCTGCCCAGGTGACACACCCAAAAATCTCAGCTCTACACAGCACTCTGACCTTCCTGCAAGACTGAACTCAGCAGAGCAGGGCCACAGAGTGGCAGGTCTGGTCAAGTGATTCGACAGGAAGGGGGTGCCAGGTGAGCACTTGAGGTGGGGAAGAATGGCCCCCTTTCCAAAGTTACACAGTTCAATCACTGTCTGAGTCTCTGCTGGGAGCTTCTCCAGAAAAAGAGCACCCCAAAAGTCCCTGCAAGGTGTAGCCAACTGACCCCTCCAAAGGACCCAGCGAAGTCCAATAGTTGGAGGACCGAGCAGGGCACTCCCCAGGCTGGTGCTGTAACAACAGGAGTGCTCGACCATGAGAAGGTGGTCTCTGGTTCTCTAGCAGTCTCTCTTCTCTCCCAGACAGACTGAATCTCCACTGATTTTCACCACCAGACGCTGTGCAGGCTCCTATTCTGTCTCAGTTACTCTGAGTTGGGGATCCCTGTGTGGAGTATTGCAGCTGAAATAGCGCTCCGGCTTTTCAGCCGCTGCCACACCTGAGTTCAGGGGCTGGCCCTTTCTGTGTCTTTGCCCTTCTTAGCAGTCTCTATGTGGCTTCTTCTGTAAATTTTTGGTTATGATATTTCAGTTCAGCTAGCCATCAGTTGGTTGTTCAAGTTCATTGCTCTATAATTTAGAACCACAAATCTAGTTTGGTGCCAGGAGCGGGTGAGTGTAGCTTCCACCTACTCTTGGAATCCACTGACATTTTTCATCTCTTGCCCACCTTCCAAAGTGGACTAGACCCCACACAAGCCTGCCCATGGCAGAACACTGAGGTACACTCTCACACATACCTCTCTCTCAGCTGGTCATGTGGCTGACCCCTTCTCCTTGTTCAAATCTCCACTCAATGTCACAGTGTCACCTCCAGAGAGGTCTTCCTGGGTAACACCAGGCCATTGCTTACCCCAGTTGCTCTATTATATTTCATTTGTAGCCTTATAAGTACCTAAAATCTTACTAATTTGTTTGCTTGTTTATTATTTATTTCCTTGCACTCAAATATAAACTTCCTGAGAGCAGGAATCTTGCCCGTCTTACTGACCTCAGAACCTCCACATCAGCACAGGCCTGGCACACAGAAGGGACTCAATAACTATACATTCAATGACTAATATATGTTTAATGTGAAAATAGTATTTTTAAATCACATAATGATTTTTTAAGTCACAAATCTGAAGACTCCTTGCTGAAGTTAAAACCTCCCTATCAATGCAATGTTCACCTCTCCTTGACTTCATCCTCCCTTAGAAAAGGTCATTCCCTGACCTGCTTGGCCCTGGGCCTTCCTGGTTCTCTTCTCTGACTCTCTGACTGCTCCTTTGTCTACTTGTTTCCTCTTTCCTCTTCCTCTTTCTTCCCCTCCCAATTGTGAACTCACTCCCACACCTGAGTCTTAGTTCTTTCCTTCAGCATACAACGCATCCCCTTGACGGCATCTGGGCCACTATGTGGACAGCTCACCTGTGCATACTTCTGACCCTAAGTCCTCCCACCACCTGCAATCCACAAACTTCCACTTGACATTCCCTTTGTGCCTTTCGACTGTGTGATGGAAGACTCACAGCTCCCAGCAATGAACTCTTGGGGATTTTATAATCACTATGAACTCATTTTTTCAAAACTTTATTATAGCATCCTCAGATAATTGTATACTTGTATACTGTGCAACCATTGAAAAGAATGAGACAGCTCCATGTGTATTGATTTGAAACAATTTCCATAATATGTTAGGTAAAGAAAAAGGAGATATGGATTAGTGTTCAGGGCAGTGTTGTCCAGTAGAAATAATAATGCAAGTCACACTTGTAATTTTAAATTTTCTAGTAGCCACATTAAAAGTAGAAAGAAAGAAAGAAAGAAAGAAAGAAAGAAAGAAAGAAAGAAAGAAAGAAAGAAAGAAAGAAAGAAAAAAGGTGAAATTCATTTTAACAATATATTTATGTAACCCAATAGATCTAAAAATGATATTATCTCAAACATATAAATATGAAAGGGTATTAATGAGATATTTAATGCTTTTCTCCAGGTCTGGGAAGTCCAGGTTACTTTATATTTACCGGACATCTCACCTGGGATTAGCCGCATTGCAAGTGCTCAGGAACCATATGCGGCTAGTGGCTGCCATTCTGGACCTTGCAGGTATCCCCCTTGAACGTGACGTGAATAGCAAGCTCATGTCAAGAAGTGACTACACAGCACATCGTGCGTCCTCAGTCCTCTTTCCCCCTAGAATGCTCCGTGGGACACTGGTGACTGATCATGGGCCACAGGATGGCTGGAGGTCCCTCCCTGGAGGGCACACGCTAAACCCTTCCCATGGCCCTGCTTAAACATCTCCAGAGAACCACCATTCTACATTTTTGCCCAGAAGCTGTCTCTCCTAAGAAGCAAAATAGCTCCTGGAGGTGAATTTGTTCAAAGTCAAACAATAAATCAGTCAATTGACAAATGTTTATAGAGTGCTGAACATGCGCCAGTTGCTTGCCAGGCTGTAGAGACATGATCGAAACCTGGCTCCTGCTCTCATGAAGCTCCCAATCTGTTGGGAAATCTCTCCCCATCCCTCCTCACCCACTCCCTCCACCTGCCCCTCTTCTTTCCCTTGACCTCCCTCCTTCCTCTCTCCTGGCACCCCTGTGTGGTGGACTCTGGCCAGCAGAGTCCGCCTGTTGTGACTGAGGACGAGAATAAATGCACAAGAACAGCAATCCTGTGGAGAAAAAGGGACCGGCACGGCTCCTCTCACAAGGGGAGAGCACCCCGACCCTTGCCTAGACACGCTTTTATTGTTTTTCTCGGGTCTTACATCAAAGAAGGGTTTATTATCTATTACATAGAATACTGTTGTCTACATTTTAGGTACAATCCAAGAAACAAAAATAACACATGCAGAAGGGAAAGGCGGCGAGCTGATTAGCTCTGTCCTTGGGAAAATCCACACAGGCTTTGGAAATTACCTGGAAGATAGGTAATGCACATTGGTTGTTTTAGACCGGGGTGATGGAGTTTTAGCCAGAGCAAGCCATAGAAGTCTGTGTGCATTTGCTCGGCCTGATTCCCACGGGAAAACTTGGCTTGAAGGTCTGGCTTCTGCCCACCACCTCGCTTCTGTAGGTTCTCCATACAGAGCCGAGCCACATTTGCCAGACCGAAACAAACCGGTCCCCTACAATTCCCCCCCTTTTTTTTTCTTGTTGTTAAGGCTGTTGTGGTGACACATCCCACAAAACTTGCTACTTCCTGGTCTCTTTTGCAACCCTGGGCAAATAATTTGTAAATGTATTGGAATATAGAAAATATTATTAAAATCAGTAAATAACCAGTGGCTGCAGTGACCCACAATCTCAGGTTGAGTCCATCAAACCAATGCTTTGGATTTAGCGCTGAGATTATCATTAAGTGTTTGAAGAATCTCCTGCTTAGTTAAGCGCTGAATGTCCTGCAACTGTTGGTGTAACCCCAGTTGCAATTTACTAATTTGTCCCTTTAAATTAGTAGAAAAAGCTCCTCTTAGGTAATGCTGAATATCACTCCAGGAGCATTGGCCGGAGTTCCATTGTAGTGGGGTGACACGCTGTTTGGAGAAACCAGGATCACAGGTCAGCTGCCGACGGGTTACTAGTGCATCCTGGCGTTCACCCATCTAGTTGAGGGCTGATTTGACTGCAGAAAGGCGAGTCAGGATTTCTTGATCAATCTGGGCCTGTTGAAGTATTTCTGAAGTGGAGTTGGTTAAGAGAACATCAACACTATGAGCAGTTTGAACTGACCCAATGAGGGCAGCGGTTGCCGTGGCCGCAGTAGCTGCGACAACTATAGCAGAGACAATAAATGCAATTAAAGTGCCCACAAACCGTCGGACTCTTGAAGAGGCCAGCGCATTGTTAATTGCTGCTATGCCATTGGGATCTTCCCACTCTCTGGTTACATTAACTGGCACCCATACCTGAGTTTGTCTTCTAACTATATAAACCATAGTGAGTCTTAACTGAGTAATATTGAGACGAGTAAGACAGCTGGCACATATGGAGCCTGCAGGGACAGGCAGAGAATACATTTTTGCTGATCTATTATAAAAGACTTGAGCTGTCCCTGGAGTTGCCAAAAACAAGTAAGGGTGAGAGGTACAAACTGTGACCCAATCCTGTTCTGGAGGGCCATCCTGGTAGAAACATTAAAAAAAATTTTATACAGGTGTTTTCTAGCAGTAAAAGGCAAGCCCATTTTCCAAGAATTGTAATGCCAAGGGCTAGTGTGGTTGGGAGAAACAATTCTGATAACAGGTGCCCCGTACCAGGCCCCTCCCACCACATGATAGTATATGGGAATTGAGGCAGAGCTGAAAATACTGTTGTGCCAAGCTTAGCCAGCACCTTCCAATTAGCTCCCGAGTTCTCCACTACAAAAGGACTTCTGGGGAGAACAGCAATAGGCATTCGGTCCTCTGCACAAAGACCAAGAGACGGAGTCTTTACGGCTACTGTCTAATACAAGGAGGGACCGGAGGGGGATTGAGAGCATGGTGAACCCCCTCCTGGGTACGCAGGCCAATTGTAGTTACTATGGGAAGCTGACAGTAATTACTGTATCGCTCTTTGCTTGCAGCACAAAGTTGCTCCTTTAAAGGAAAGCACGAAATGTCAATACGAACAGAAAAAAAAAGTAGTAAATACTTAGCAACATAAACCGTATTTTTTGGCACTGGAAACCAGTGCTTGTTTTCTTCTAATGGGCTGTCTGGTCTGTTAGCTGATCAGTTTTCATCTCCAGGGAGTGGAGCTTGGTGTCTGTCCTGCTCGTGATAAGGCTTTACTCTTTTGGCTGGTAGCCAGACAGGACCCATGGGGATGGAAACACACTCATACCCTCTTCCCCAAGTTAAGAGAGCTACAGGGCCCTGCCAAGTACCATCTCCCAGCAAATCTCTGTATAAAACCTGAGGATAAGATGACTTTGGCTCTTTCTTCTGAAAATGTTTCTCAATTGGAGTACAAAGCGATTCAGAACAATTTAGAAAATTATAGGTGAACAGAGCTAACATAACCAAATTTGGGGGTGTTGCACTCTTGACTCCCCCTTTTTTGTTTTTTAAGAAGATTTTTAAAGGTGTGATGAGCCTGTTCAACAATTGCCTGACCATTTGGATTGTAAGGTATTCCTGTTTGATGTTGGATATTCCAACACCGAAGGAAGGCTTGAGTAGAATGGGCAAGATATCCTGGGCCATCATCAGTTTTAATTTGCTGAGCCCGTCCTAAATGACTAAAGGCCTCAAGCTAGTGGGCTTGTATATTTTTAGCAGATTCTCCTGTTAAAGCAGATGCATCTAGGGCACCAGAGTAAGTATCAATAGAAATATGGATGTATTTGAATTTTCCAAAGGGAGCGTAATGAGTGACATCTGTTTGCCAAATCGTTTGAGAACTTAGTTTTTGAGGATTAACTCCTGTGGATGGGGGTGCCTTACTAAGGGCTTGACAGTCAGGGCGTTCCTTAATAATTTGCTTAGCTTGGGAATGATAAAGAAACAGTCTTTTAACTTTTTCTACTACATTTTCTGTTTAGCTTTGGGGGTCTGATTTTGCCCTTCTGGAAGGTCTCCTCTTGGCTTTTAGCCCTTAACCCTTGGCTTTCTAGTTTGCAACAGGTAGGGAGCGGTGTGAATGAGATTTGGTTCCAAGTGGCTGCTGAAAAATAGTCTCAGTTTTAAAAGTGCCTTTTTTTTCTCTCCTTGAAAAGACAGGCCCTCTGCTGTTTTTGCAAGCTGCAATGAGTTTGAGCAGCAAGTTAACTGCCCTGTTATTTTTAGGATTTGGTAGCTTCTAGGTTTAGAGTTTGCAAGGAAAATGGGGAGGATGGAGAGAGTTCTGCTCAAATATGTTTTAGACAAAAGTGGTTACGTGCCAAGGGCCTTTTGTGACTCAAATGACTAACCCTTCCTTCTGGGAGAATAGCCAGTTCTTCCCCAAGGAAACAATCAGTGTTTACAGGTACTGAGTTAAAAAATAATACTTCGTCTTCCATGGAGAAGGGCTAGTTCTCCCCGGGAGACAGTATACTTATATTTTATTTTTATAATAAAAGGTCACGGCTCTGGCATAAACAAGGAGGATTCTTACCATTTCTTTAACATGTCACATCTCCCATCCCACTTTTAACATGCTTTAGACTGACAAATTTATGAGCACATTCATAACTTTTAGAAACAGTTTTTCTCTGCTGAATAATATTTACTTTTTTGCTAATTCTTATTGATTACCGCATTCCTGGAGTGTGCTCAAAAGTGAGCTGGCCCATTCTCTAGTGCCCTTGACGACTTTAGGGAGGCTGGGGAAGAGGGAGGGAGGATGCTAAGCTCTGCACAGCTTGTTCCTGGGACTAAAGCAGTCCCCGGGCCTCCAGGAGGAGGATTCAGAGTGGTTAAGAGACACATTTTTTCATTGTTTTTCTTCCTGCGCTTTTTACTGTGGGAGGGAAGTGAGATCTTTATCTTTTTTTAATAATCAGTTTAAATTCTTTTCTGAGTAGATCCTTATGACGTAACAACATTAGAGATCTCATTTTATTTACTAAAACATTTCGAGACTGCGACTTTTAAAACAGAAACAAAAATAAAATTCAAGCAAACCGGTATTTTCAAATCAAATCCTCTAAAGGAGGGAGGGAGATACTAGCCTTTATCTTGGTGCTGAGACACTTGGTGCTGTTTCGACTTCTGCCCAACTTCTTCCTAAATAACTAAGTCTAAAGATCCTTATCAGGGAGACATCTGGCAGCTTTAAAAAGCTGCTGAATCAGCATAAAACATTGCTCTTGTTTTCTAGAGAGCCTGTTCCCCATGGCTGAGGATTCACAGACACTTTTTTTTTAATTTTTTAACAAAGAAAAGAACCTTTTTCTGAAATTCCTCCCGCTGCAAGGGCAGCGATTACAAAACCAGTTTCGCTTTCACTCCGTCCACACCTTTAAATCCTACTTGTTTTTAGTGAAAGGAATGTAGTAAGTCACAAAGTACTGTTGGTGAAAACTGTCAGGGAGGGCTGCCTGGTGTCCGGGTTCCCTAACCCCGCTTACGGGTTTCAGGCTTTTCCCACGCCTTTAAGGCTGCGAGGGGGGCTCGAAGTGCCAGGTGACCAACCCTTATAATATTGCGCTCCCTGACCGAGGAGAGTTAAATTACTGTGACTGGTGTTCCCTGTGAGGCCCCTGCAGGTCCCCGGGGTTGACCCCAGACACCTCCGCAAGGCCCCTACTCACACAGGAACACCTGAGATCTCACACCAGAGGGAGGAATGCCTCCTCGGTGCTTCAGCAAGAAGCTTAGAGACTCATAAACAACCTTGTTAACCAACTCTGAGTTCTCAAACAATCTTCAGAGTCCGGCTGAAACCAAAACACTCATTTACTATCTGCTTTTCTGTATACAGGCCGACAGAGGGAAAAAGCAGGATAAAAAGGGCTGCAAAAAGCAGCTTTTAAAGAAAGAATGTGCAGAGGCACTTGTAAGGAAAGAAAGCTAATTGAAGGAAAATTCATTGCTCTCTCTCCCAAGCCTAAAAACTGATTGGGGGTGGTGCCGCAGGACGGGCTTGTGAATGTTTTTTACAGTGTGCCTCTCACTGTGTGGGCTTTTGCTTACAGTTGGCAGGAAACCTAGTGTTCTGTCCTGGCCCATGTCCAGTTTATCCTGTCACAGGTGGCTTTTAGTGGTGGGTGCCCTTGTGACTCTTAACCGCCTGACCTGTGCCTGTGAGGTGCCGTGATTGCCAGAGAGAGAGAGAGCAAGGCTTCTGCTTACTAAGGAGAGTGCGATCGCAAGAGAGGGTGACCTTGGAAAAATACCCTTTTTCTCTGAAATACAACACACCCTACGACCTTACCAAAAAGCACTCGGTGTCGTCGGCCCTTGCCTGGGTTGTCGTGCACGCTTCAACCAGGTTGGGGTGTTGGCCACAACTGCAGCTCATAGCCCCTGGGGCCCTGTTCCTGGCCGCCAGACGTGGCAGACTCCGCACCAGCAGAGTCCGCCTGTTGTGACTGAGGACGAGAATAAATGCACAGGAACAGCAATCCTGTGGAGAAAAAGGGACCGGCACGGCTCCTCTCGCAAGGGGAGAGCACCCCGACCCTTGCCTAGACACGCTTTTATTGTTTTTCTCGGGTCTTACATCAAAGAAGGGTTTATTATCTATTGCATAGAATACTGTTGTCTACATTTTCGGTACAATCAAGGAAACGAAAATAACACATGCAGAAGGGAAAGGCGGCGAGCTGATTAGCTCTGTCCTTGGGAAAATCCACACAGGCTTTGGAAATTACCTTGAAGATAGGTAATGCACATTGGTTGTTTTAGACCGGGGTGATGGAGTTTTAGCCAGAGCAAGCCACAACAGTCTGTGTGCATTTGCTCGGCCTGATTCCCACGGGAAAACTTGGCTTGAAGGTCTGGCTTCTGCCCGCCACTTCGCTTCTGTAGGTTCTCCATACAGAGCCGAGCCACATTTGCCAGACCAAAACAAACCGGTCCCCTCCACCCATGGACAATGACGAGTGGCTGCCAGGCTTGCCAACTACACCCTTTTGGGCAGAGTTCAGCCTGGTCTCTGCTCTTCCTGGGGAGATTTTTGTGCATTAGTCCCTTGGCTCAGAGGGAAAGGGATGGCAGAGACAACAAGGTCACCAGGAGGACAGGGAAGAAGTTCCAGCCTGCAGAGCAGGGACTCAGCTCAGGGTCTCACGGGTTCCGGGCTGCTCTGAAAGGACCGAGGCCAAGCCTGCCTGAGAGAATGGAAAGCGCAGACCATGGCGAGTCCAGCTGAAGCTGTGACTGGATGCCGGGTTCTGGAAGTGATTGGCCTGAGCACCGCATATGCCCAGGGGAGAGCAGTACTGGCTGCCCTGGGCGTCCAGTCCTGCGCTGGCTCTTCCCTCTCCTTCAAGTGGACAACACATCAACATACTTCCTGCTCGGCCCCAGTCCTGCTCCCCGGGACCACGCGACAGCCTCCTGCCTAATCGCCCCAACTCCGAGGCCCCTCTGTGGTGCCCCACTCCTGCTGAACAGCACGACACTTTGCCTTGGCCTCTGGGGGTGGCTGGAAACATGCCTTCCCAGGTGTTTCTCCTACTCATCTATGAGCAGTATGAGAGACCCCCACATTCACCCCACCTCACACTCTTCCTTGAATGGGTTCTTTAGGAAAGTGGAAGGGGAAAATAGAGATGCTCTTAGCAAAATTGTGCACCAAAGTTGTGACGCCATCGGTGTTGACAAAAGGAAGGTTTCCTGGTTTTGTGGATGTGCCTTTCTGAGGCTCCACGCGGAGGGCCGTCTTTCTTCAACCTCTCCCCCTGCTAAAGTCTCCTCATCGGCTCCAGGAGTTGTAAGAGTTGACAGAGCCAAGACCCTGGGCTGACAGAAGGGTTTACAAAGCCCGATGTGTGGGGGGCAGTGAGGGTCGGGGTCAGCGCAGAAAATCCCCAGTGCTCCCAACTCCCTAACTAGGATTGTGGCAGGGATATGGCCCATTCCTGAGAGAGACAGGCTTCGGGACCCATGATGGCTTTGCCAAACCTTCTGTAGACTGCTCACGGGCCTTAGGACACTCCACTCAACCTTCCTCCTTCTCTCCTGCCCTCGGGTTCAGACTTGTGTGGTAGTGAAGGCTCTCCCAGGGTCTCTGGATCCCTCCCATGTTCTCTCACACAGTCACTTCCCCAAATAAAATCCTTGACGCTGTTCCCAAATTGGTGATTGCTCCTTGGAGGATTTGGACTAACGGATTGGGCTCTGCAAATCTTCTCCACACACCCTCAGCCCCAACCAAACCCAACTCACTGAGGAAGTTGAGCAGAGGGCGTAGGAGCGTGGGGAGGGTGCCCCTCAGCTCTCCTACCACCAGGTTCATGGAGGCGGGGGGGGGGGAAACATGGGGG
>PVKM010047131.1:0-11535 GCA_004027735.1 Carollia perspicillata
CAATCACCACACTGTTGTCCAGATCCAGGAGTTTTTTCTTTTTTTGCTCAATCCCCCTGCCCCTGTCACCAAGCTCCTTAAGATTTTCTATTTTTATATATTGATTTTTAGATAGAGGAAGGTAGAGAAAGTGAAACGTCAGTTTGTTGTTCCACTTATTTATGCACTCATTGGCTGATTCTTGTTTGTGCCCTGACCTGGGATCGAACCTGTAACCTTGGCGAACTGAGAAGATGCACTAACCAACTGAGCTACCTGGCCAGGGCTCCTTATGATTTTCTTAATAGCATTTTCTTTTCTCAAGCTTATTTATTGTAAGAATACAATATATAATACATATAGCATACAAAATATATGTTATTTGACTGTTATCAGTAAGACTTCTGGTCAACAGAAGGCTGTTAGTTAAGTTTTGGAGGGAGTCATAAGTTATATGAAGATTTTTTACTGTGTTGGGGATGAGGGGCAAGTACCTCTAGCCGCCACATTCAAGGGTCACCTTGAATGTAATGCCAGTTTGTCTCATTATTGGTAAAGACTTGGTTAAGGGGGTGTAAGATTTCTCCACTGTTAAGGTATTCTTTCCCTTTGCAGTTAATAAGTAATCTATGGACTGATACTTGAGATTGTATGAATATCTTATTTCCCAAAGACCCAGTGGGTTTAGCATCCATGATTATTTTTACCTGAATTAGCTAGTGCTGCAAAATGGTGATTTTCTAATTCTATCATTCACTCATATTATTCAACATATTCATTCGACATTTTTAGTGACTGTTGAATTCTCTAAAGAAATCGCCTCCCTCCTATTTTATTTATTTATTTTTAGAGATAAGGGAAGGGAGGGATAAAAAGAGAGAAACATCAATCCCCTGCCTCTCTCACATGTGCCCCAACTGGGGGGCTGAACCCACAACCCAGGCAAGTGACCTGACTGGGAATTAACAGCAACCTTTTGCTTTGCTGGACAACACTCAACCAACTGAGCCATGCCAGTCAGGGCCCTCCCTTCTATTTTTAATGTCGCTATGGATTTAGATTGTTTTTCAATGTGTTATAATCCATTACTATTGCTTTTTCATGCTCAAAATCATACCAAGTTTGACCAGCAGAAGCCTTTTCAAGGTGATCTGTGTCCTCTTCCCACAACACCATCAGTCCTGGGCATTTCCTTGCTTTCTGCCACAATGAGATGTTTCAGCCTCATCTATTTACCCTGGCCTAAAATTTGGAATCAGCCATTTTCCCAGGGGGATAGTATTATGTCCAGTTTTAAACACAGAAAGAAAAAGTACTTGTTTGAGAATGAACTGTATTCAGATGCCATAAGGAGAGGAGGAGAGGAGATAGGAGGGAGAAGGAAAGACATATTCAACGTCTCAGTATGCCTGTCCTTCATAATTTTGTTCTCCCTGTGCCCAAAGCGGGAAAGAGCTTGCTATGAAGAATAATTGTGTCTGGCATTATGCTAAGTCCTTTACATAAATGATCTCAAGTGATCTTTGCAAAATGTCAGAGATAGGAGACATCGTGCCCACTTTACAGATCAAAAAAAGAGCTCCAAAGGACTGGATCACTTGCTCAGGGTTACATTGCTAATAAATAGCAGACATGAATCCAGATCTAATGCCAAAACGAGCTCCCTTACAATGTGAAATCCTGAAGGGCAAGGACCATATAAGTCTAATAGCTGGAGGAACTCATCTGATTCAAAGGCCTACTTTCACAGATCCAAAGTTGATGCCCAGAGAAGGGAAGTGTTAGGTCCAAGTTTAGGGAGAACTAGGACCAGAAATTGTCTCATATTTACTGTCTTAGAACAGTTCTTGCTAGTAGGTAGTATATGCACTTTGGGAGTAATTGAATTAAAATTTAAGGAAAAATGAATAATTAGTCTTTTAAAACATAATCACTTCAAAAGTACCTTTGGGACATACCATCTGCTGTTGTTCTAACTTTCTCTTCCATTGAGAACAATGAGCCTAATGAATACAGGCCTCAGAACCTACTTTCCTTTTCATTTATTCAACCAACTATTTATTAAAAACCTACTAACTGCCAGGCAGATATTGTTGTAGGTGATGAAGATAATAGTCTTTAACAAAATAGGCAAAGGCCTTGTTTTCAAAGACCTTATTTTCTGGAGTTCATTGAACAACTATAATAAAAATAGCTAATGCTTATTAAGTGCTTGCTTACCATACTGCCTGCTATGGTTTCAATTTCACAACAACTCTGAGGTCATTGTATTACCATCCTCATTTGAGGTCGTATTACCATCCTCATTTCCAGAAGAGAAAACAGTCGTAGAAAAGCTGGGTACCTAGCCAGTAAGTGGAATAGCTGGGATTTACATAGACTGGCTGGAGTGGGGGGTCTTGATGAGGTGTCCTAGCTTTGTACATAGTTACCAAGCTTCCTTTCTACAGGTATGGGGATGTGGGGTACAGATAAGTAACCGCATTGGGAAGTGGAGAAGGCAGCAGAGCCTAAACAACGGAGACTGATAGAGCGATTATAGGACCAAGCTAGAACTTGGAAGACACCTTCGGCCTAGTCAGCCCAATTTATTTTCGGCCTCCTCTCCCTCCTCTCTTTTCTTTTCTTCATCTTCTCTTACGAATTTTTTCTGCTTTCCCCATTGCCTTTGCTCCTTTAACGGATGTTTATATCGTTCCTGTTTCTTTTTTTTTTTTCAAATTGTATGTAATTATCTTTAGAGGAGAAGGGATCAGGAGGGAGAGACATATTAATGTATGGTTGCCTCTCGTGTGTCCCCTGCTGGGAACTGGCCTGCCACCCAGGCATGTGCCCTAACTGGGAATCGAACCGCCATCTTTTGGTTCGGAGGCCCACGGTCAGTCCACTGAGCTACACTAGCCAGGGCTATCGTCCCTGTTTCTTGAATAAAATGTCTCCTAAGGAGATGCTTCAATTTGTTAAAACCTCGTGAAGTTGAATATTTTGTATTTTGGGCTTTAGAAAAAAATAACTGAAGTCAACCGTGAATGGCAGCAGCTAGCATTAGTCTGTGTATCAATGGCTTTGCGCGGGACGTCGCGGCGGGGTGGGGGTGGGGGGTGCTGGGGCGGAGAAATGTTCTATTGAGGGCGGGTCGGCTTCCTGCTGTCATCTTCCTAATCCTGCTCCTGGACCTCGTCACTAGCGGAACCAAAGTAAGAGGGTCGCGGGCGTCGCCGGATCGGTTTTCCTGAGCAGCCTCGCCGCCTTTTCCTTTCAGGTTTCCCGTCAGTGCGCATGCGCTACTTGCGCTCCGCCGCTCCCGCCTCGGGCTCCGGCTAGGAGGGCTCCGGGATGTCCGCGTTGTGCGACCCTCCCGGGGCCCCAGGGCCTCCCGGGCCTGCCCCGGCCACCCACGGTCCCGCGCCACTCAGGTAGTCAGAGCCCCTGGCATCTTCCTTCAGCGCGCCGCCCCGCGCCAATTCCCCAGCCTTCTCGGCGGAAACCCGGATCCTATCTTGAGAACTCGCATTAGGGTTCTCAGAGGTTCCTGGTTGGGTCTCCCCAGAACTCAGGGACTGCCTCACCAAAACTCTGGGCTCCGGTGCCCACACTCCCTCTAAACCCCAATGCTTAGGTTCTCCGGTCCCTGGCCTTGCTTCCCCAAGAGGTGGGGATATCAGAACTCTTGGGAATCCAGCTGCCCAGCCCCTTTTAGACCGGAGGAAACCCAGGGTTCCCTGACTTGAGGGGGACTCCCTGAGAACCCAGGTCCAGAAACCCACAGAATGCTTCCTTCTAGCCATTGCCTTGCCTTCCGATAGAGACACTCCTCTCACCTTAGGGTGGGATTTGTTTGAGGATCCAGAGAGGTACGGCACTGTCAAAACCCTAGAGGATGCCGTCCTCTTTGGCAGAAAGGGCAATAAGAAGAAGGGGATTTTGCTTCTTCTAACACTGAACCTCTAAGACTGAACCGATATGTTTTGGGAGGGGAAGGGTTGAAAGGCGTTGCCTTGTCTGCCCAGGGACACCCCGATTCTTAGGCACATTGAAGTGCTAGGAAGGTGGTTGTCATTGAGTGGAATCCAAGTGGTGGATGGTTAGGATGCTTGCAGCCTATGGGAGGAAACAGGTATTGGGAGGGAGATTCCTTAGTAAAGGACAAATTTGACCTTATGAATTTCTTTTCATAAAGAGTAAAATCCAGGGTGCTTGTGTTGTGGGGAGTGCAGTAAAGTTGGAAAGGTGTTTTTAAAGCGGATGTTGTAGGAACACAAAATATACTCAATTCAACAAAAATTTATTATTTCTTATATACCAAGCACCTCCATAGGAAGGAGATTCGGTGCTGAAGATCACAGAAATGGTTACTACCCTCTTGGAGCTTTTAGTCTGGTTACTTAACCTTGGTTTCCTTATCTGTAAACTGGGATCATAATAGTACCTACCTTAGTAGGCTGTTGTCTGGATTGAAATAATACTCACAAAGTACTTTAAAAAGTACCTGAGGGAGCGAGGGGGTGGTGGAGGTGGAAGAGGATATAAGGGGGATAAGTGGTGATGGAAAAAAAGAAGCATCTGACACATTCTAAGAGTTATCTAAGATCATTCTTTTTTAAAGGATTTTATTTATTTATTTTTAGAGAGAGGGGAAGGGAGAGAGAAAGAGGGAGAGAAACGTCAGTGTGTGGTTGCCTCTCATGCACCACCCCATCAGGGACCTGGCTGGCAACCCAGGCATGTGCCCTGACTGGGAATCAAGCCAGCAACCCTTTGGTTCACAGGCTGGCACTCAATCCACTGAGCCATACCAGCCAGGGCTAGTATCATTATGATTGAAAGGAAAATAGCTAGCATTTATTGAGTGATTAATGTAAAATATATATGGTGCTTAAGTGCTTTATGAACATTATTTCATGAGGGAGGTATAGTTATCCCTATTTTACATAAAAAGAAACAAGCTCACGGAAGGAATGTAACTTGCCTAACATTCCCACACAGTAAGTCTGCTTTTCTTGTTTCCTTACAGTGCTCAGGAGCTGTCCCAGGAAATCAAGGCTTTTCTGACTGGTGTCGACCCCATTCTGGGCCACCAACTCTCTGCCCGGGAACATGCTCGCTGTGGTCTTCTCCTGCTCCGTTCTTTGCCACCTGCTCGGGCTGCTGTGCTTGACCACTTGCGAGGTGTCTTTGATGAGAGTGTTCGGGCCCACCTAGCTACCCTGGATGAAAGCCCTGTGGCTGGCCCACCTCATCTCCGTCCATCTGCATCCTCCCATGTCCCTGCCGGAGGACCTGGTCTAGAGGATGTAGTGCAGGAAGTGCAACAGGTACTTTCTGAGTTTATCCGTGCCAACCCAAAGGCCTGGGCACCTGTAATTAGTGCATGGTCCATCGACCTCATGGGGCAACTAAGTAGCACATACTCGGGCCAGCACCAGCGTGTGCCCCACGCCACTGGCTCTCTCAATGAATTGCTGCAGCTGTGGATGGGCTGTCGGGCCACACGCACATTGATGGACATCTATGTTCAGTGCCTCTCAGCGCTCATTGGTAGCTGCCCAGATGCCTGCGTGGATGCCTTGTTAGATACCTCTGTCCAGCATTCCCCCCACTTTGACTGGGTTGTGGCCCATATTGGCTCCTCTTTTCCTGGCACCATCATCTCCCGCGTTCTCTCCTGTGGCCTTAAGGACTTCTGTGTTCATGGTGGGGCTGGAGGTGGAGCTGGTGGCAGTGGTGGAAGCTCTTCTCAAATCCCCTCTACAGACCCCTTCCCTGGATCTCCTGCTATCCCTGGGGAGAAGCGAGTGCCCAAGATTGCCTCAGTTGTGGGCATCCTCGGCCACCTGGCCTCCCGCCATGGAGACAGCATCCGACGGGAGCTCCTGCGAATGTTCCATGATAGCCTGGCAGGGGGTACTGGGGGCCGGAGTGGGGACCCCTCCCTTCAGGCCACAGTTCCCTTCCTCTTGCAACTGGCGGTGATGTCACCAGCTTTGCTGGGCACAGTCTCGGGAGAGCTGGTGGATTGCCTTAAGCCCCCAGCTGTGTTGAGTCAGCTGCAGCAACACCTGCAGGGATTTCCCCGAGAGGAACTGGACAACATGTTAAACCTGGCTGTGCATCTGGTGAGCCAGGCCTCTGGGGCAGGTGCCTACCGCCTTTTGCAGTTCCTGGTTGACACAGCCATGCCTGCCTCCGTCATTACTACCCAGGGCATGACCGTGCCAGATACTGTGCGTGAGGCCTGTGACCGGTTGATTCAGCTGCTGCTTCTACATCTGCAAAAACTGGTTCATCACCGGGGAGGGTCTCCTGGGGAAGGGGTGCTGGGCCCACCCCCACCCCCTCGCCCTGTGCCCTTTCTAGATGCACTAAGAAACCATGTTGGAGAATTATGTGGAGAGACATTACGATTGGAACGGAAGCGCTTCCTCTGGCAACACCAGCTCCTGGGCCTGCTCTCTGTCTATACCCGGCCCAGCTGTGGACCTGAGGCCTTGGGCCATCTCCTGAGCCGAGCCCGAAGCCCTGAAGAGTTGAGTTTGGCCACCCAATTATATGCGGGGCTGGTGGTCAGTCTCTCGGGCCTCCTGCCCCTGGCCTTCCGAAGCTGCCTGGCTCGAGTGCATGCAGGGACTTTGCAACCTCCCTTCACGGCACGGTTCCTGCGCAACTTGGCACTGCTAGTGGGGTGGGAACAGCAGGGTGGTGAGGGCCCTGCAGCCCTAGGAGCCAGGTTTGGGGAGTCTGCTTCAGCTCATCTTACTGACCTGGCTCCTCTCCTACTACATCCTGAGGAAGAAGTAGCTGAAGCTGCTGCCTCCCTCTTGGCCATTTGTCCCTTTCCTCCAGAATCCCTGTCTCCTTCCCAACTCCTGGGACTGGTGAGAGCTGGAGTGCATCGCTTCTTTGCATCTCTGAGGCTGCATGGCCCCCCAGGAGTGGCTTCAGCCTCCCAGCTTCTTACCCGCCTCTCTCAGACTTCCCCTGCAGGGCTTAAGGCTGTCTTGCAGCTGCTAGTTGAAGGAGCCTTACATCGGGGCAACACAGAACTGTTTGGAGGGGAAGTGGACGAAGACGAGACTGTTTCAGTTGTCTCAGCTTCTTTGCCTTCTGCCTCTCTATTGGACACAAACCGGCGACACACTGCAGCTGTGCCAGGTCCTGGAGGGATTTGGTCTGTTTTCCATGCTGGAGTCATTGGTCGTGGCCTAAAGCCACCCAAAGTTATCCAATCACGAAATCAGCAGGAAGTGATCTATAACACCCAGAGCCTCCTCAGCCTCCTGGTGCATTGCTGCAGTGCTCCTGGGGGCACTGAATGTGGAGACTGCTGGGGGGCTCCCACCCTGAGCCCAGAGGCAGCCAAAGCTGTGGCAGTGACCTTGGTGGAGAGTGTGTGTCCTGATGCAGCTGGTGCTGAGTTAGCCTGGCCTCCTGAGGAGCATGCCCGGGCCACGGTGGAGCGGGATCTCCGCATTGGCCGGCGCTTCCGGGAACAACCCCTACTCTTTGAGCTGTTAAAGCTGGTAGCAGCTGCTCCCCCAGCCCTGTGCTACTGCTCTGTGCTGCTGCGGGGGTTGCTGGCTGCCCTCTTGGGCCACTGGGAAGCCTCTCGCCACCCTGATACAGCTCACTCACCATGGCACCTGGAGGCATCCTGCACCTTGGTGGCTGTCATGGCTGAGGGAAGCCTCTTGCCACCAGCCCTGGGTAATATGCATGAGGTATTTAGCCAACTGGCACCTTTTGAAGTGCGTCTGCTGTTGCTCAGTGTCTGGGGCTTTCTCCGGGAGCATGGGCCCCTGCCCCAGAAATTCATCTTCCAGTCAGAGCGTGGCCGCTTCATCCGGGACTTCTCCAGGGAGGGTGGGGGTGAGGGTGGACCTCATCTGGCTGTGCTGCACAGTGTCCTCCACCGCAACATTGACCGCCTGGGCCTTTTCTCTGGCCGTTTCCAGGCACCTTCACCGTCCACTCTACTTCGGCAGGGGACATAGCCTTTTCCATGCCCCAGAAGCCGAAGATGTTTGAGAAGTGAGACGGGGCTAGGGTGCTGCAGAAAGATGGAGGTTTCTTTTCTAAGACCTCAGCGTAAAAAGCGCTGTCACTTTTTTCCCTACCTTTTTTTTTTTCTAAATAAAATTTGCCGATTTGAGAAAAACAAGAGTCCAATGCCTATGTCTGATGCTTATGAGCCAATAAGAAAGACAGCGCCTGGCTCTGGACCATCCCGCCTCTGCCCTCAAGCCCCACCCCTCGAGCATTTAGAGTGCGTCCCCCGCCAATGGGAGAGCTGCTCGTAGTCGGGCCAATCCAAAAGCCGGAAAGGGCGGGCGCTAAGATACGTGGCTCAAAGCGTGCGGGGGGAAGGGAGGCTCGGGGTCAAGGAGCAAACCCGGCACAAGATGGCGGCGGTAGTGGCTGTGGCTGCGCGTAGGAGGCGGTGAGGAGTCCGGAACCCTGAGGCGTATCCCCAGACCCCCAAGCCCCATATCTCTTCTTGTATGCCTTCCTGAGACTCTACCACCCCAGCCCTGTGAGGACTATTTATCTCTTTGGAGGAGGCCTCAAGCGCCCCAGCTTTCTCGCCGTAGATTTGCGCGGCGTTGAGGGCCCATATTTTTGGTGTTTCTCCGGCCGGAGGCTCAAAACGGCCGCAGCCTGCGCTCTTGGCCGCTCTCAGCCGCCACCCTTCCCTGGCGGCTCGCTGAGGTTAACGCTGCCGCCTCCTTCCTGCAGTGAGCGGGGCCGTCGAGGCGGGGACGCGACCGGGCCTCCGGGAACGAGGCCGGCAGCCCCGCCTGCACTACCCTTCTTGCCCTCCTCCCCCCCAGAGCCGCAGACCCTGCCCTGTTCTTGTCTTATTCACGTGGACACCAGCCCTGGCTTGCGCGGTGTTCACGCTCAGTAGGCACGGCTGGGGCAGGATCCAGTAAGTTCACAGTCTGCCTGGATGATGTTGCTCAAACACAACATGTAATCGAACGGTTCGGTCTGCGCTCTCGAGTTTATATTACCGAAAAACGGTTCGAAAGAATCACCAGCTCCACTAAGCGTTTACCGGGACCTAACGGATGTACTGGGGTGGGAGGGGCGTGTACTGTTGCCAGCAATGAAGAAAGCGTGGCTCCTAAACCCCGCTCTTTGGAAGCCTGTGATCTGAAACAATAAAGGGGTGCAACCTGCCCTGTGGCTCATTCTTGATTTTGGCTTTTAGGCCACCTCTGGCTCAGGGCCATTCAAGGCATCCACTGAGTTCCTAGGGCTTTCCAGCAGGTCACATCTGAAGGATTTAGAGAAATCCTGTCCCCTCTGGCGCCTCTCCAAACTCATTTTATAGATTGTGCAAACAGGACTCCAGAGGATATTTCACTCACTGTAATTACGGTTACTGCTGCTTTGGACAGGCGGCCATGGGTTCAGAGGGTCAGGGTGCCTGTTGCAGGCACTCCTCAGGACCTGGGCCACATGCCTTGCTGTTGAGATTTCTGGTTGAATTTCTGCTGCATGTTTGCTACTGCGTATTCCTTCTTGGCATATTAAACTACCACCCCTGATGTTTTCCTCAGCTTTGTTTCGGACCTGGGCCTGGGCTTCTGGAACTGGAGGGCCTACTGTGTTCTGTGACCTCCTTTCTGGTGGTTTTCCTTTCCCTTTAGTTTTCAAGCAGATGCTACGGCTGGTGCTCAGTGCATGTAATAGGACCTAATCTTTAGTTTCCCCTTTAGCAGCTTTCAGAGTGTTAATCCTTAGAAGAAGCCTGTGTTTTTGTTTGTGGAAGCTCTTGGACTACCCCTGTCAGTCACTGGGAGAGCATGTTTAAAACGCAGATTCTACGGCTCCGGGAAGCTTCATTTTATAAGTACTGCAGGTGATTCTTAAGACACTAAGGTTTGAGAACCCCTTTTAGGATATACTCAGAATGGATGAATATATCGTTCAAATTAACTTGTTTAAATAAACCTATTAAGTCCCTCATTTGCCATCTGAAATTATATTGGGGAAGTGGTAGTTTATGGTAACCTTGGGGTGATGGGCCTCAGTGGGACGGGCCCCACCCGTGGCTGGTATGCTGCGTTGTGCATCGTGAAGTGTGCTGGCCCTGGAGTTGGGCAGAGCTGAGTTCAATCCCATTTTCACCCCTTAGTAGCTGTTCAGCCTTGGATAAATTATTGAACCTTTTATGCCTCCATTTTCCCATCTGAAAAAATCTCAACCCTACAATTCACCAAGAAAACAAAGAAAGGGAAAGAAGGCAGTGCAGATGAAGAAGTGAATCTTAGCTGTGGTTGCTTACTAGAGTTGTTTTGGAAGCTTTCGAAAATTTTCTGATGCCCAGTCCCCTCTTCAAACCATTAACTCAGAATCGCGGGGGGTGAGACCCAGACATCGACATTTTAAAAAACTTCAGAGTCGAAAATCAGGTAGAAAGCAGTTAGCCAGGCCCCTGTGGGTACATTTGGATTCAGTACAAGTCAGCTACTTTTATTCTTTCCAGGCTTAGGTAGAGGTAGTGGTGACTTATCTTGAAGATACAGGAGTGAAGATCAGAGGAACAAGATGCTCGGGGCGCTGGGGATCTTAGGACCCTAGCAGCTATAACTAGGAGGCTAGCTGAGGGTACATGTGTAACTTTTTCACTGTACCTCAACCCGGTACCTCCTGGAAAGGCATGGCTTGCTCCGTTTCCCTCTTCCACACACGTGGTACCACCACTTCCCCTGGGACAAGCTGTTATTGCTCCTTTACTGTGAGAGGCTGATGTAACCAGAGTCAATACCAGGGTCTCCAAAGGCCTGAGATCCATCTTTTGTCCACTGCCATTGCCTTTTTATTTATTTTATTTTATTTTAAAAAAGATTTTACTTATTTATTTTTAGAGAGAGGGGAAGGAAGGTAGAAAGAGAGGAAGAAAAACATTGGTGTGGGGGGAAAACATCAATCAGTTGCCTCTTTTTTTTTTAGATTTCTTTTTTTTTAATTTTTTTTATTGATTATGCCATTACAATTCTCCCATTTCCCCCTTCATTCCCCTCCACCCTGCAAACCCCCTCCCACCCACACTCCCCCTCTTTAGTTCATATCCATGTATCATAAGTTCTTTAGCTTCTGCTTTTCCCACACTACTCTTGCCCTCTCCCTGTCTATTTTCTCCGCACCGTCTATGCTACTTATTCTCTGTACCTTCTCCCCACCCTCTCCTCCCACTCCCCTGTTGCTAACATTCCATGTGACCTTCATTTCTGTGGCTCTGCTCCTGTTTTAGGTGACTGCTTAGTCTGCTTTTGTTTTAGGTGTGGTGGTTAATAACTGTGAATTTGCTGTCCTTTTACTGTTCATATTTTTATCTTCTTTTTCTTAGGTAAGTCCCTTTAACATTTCATATAGTAAGGGCTTGGTGATGATGAACTCCTTGAACTTGATCTTATCTGAGAAGCAGTTTATCTGCCCATCCATTCTGAATGAAAGTTTTGCTGGATAGAGCAGTCTTGGATGTAGGTCCTTGTGTTTCATGACTTGGAATACTTCTTTCCAGCCCCTTCTTGCCTGTAAGGTCTCTTT
>PVKM010047132.1:0-11517 GCA_004027735.1 Carollia perspicillata
TTTTTTTGTTTCATTTTGTTTTAATTTTTGCAGGTAAAGGCAATGTTGAGAACCACTGCCCAAAATAATAATAATAATTTAAAAAATGCAACTTCTACATAAGTGAGATTTTTAAAAAGTCTTTGAATTGATACTGATATTTTTATATTTTAGTAGCCAGTTATGACAATTCATTCAGAAACTGAGAATTCATCCTAGAGTTGAGATTATAAACAACCTGAACATTGAGGTGTTTGTATCTACATTTTCCTGAAAATATCAGATTATGTTAATATTCAACCATATTTTGATTCTTTGGAAAACACATACAATTTTTATTTCTTTCAAAAATTCTAAAGTTATTTTAAATACCATTGTACTTTTTCTTTAGTCTTATCTATGAGGAGTTTTCCATTTTGAAATAAGTAATCTCAATCAGGATTATATTCTAGTGTTCAGTAAGAAATTCTAATAATAGCCCTGGCTGGTGTGGCTCAGTGGATTGAGTGCAGGCCTGTGGACCAAAAGGTCGCTGATTTGATTCCCAGTCAGAGCACATGCCTGGATTGCAGGCCAGGTCCTCAGCTGAGGATGTGTGAGAGACAACCACACATTGATGTTTCTCTCCCTCTCTTTCTGCCTCCCTTCCTCTCTCTAAAAATAAATAAATAAAATATTTTTTAAAAATAAATTTTAATAATAATGCTAACACTGCTTAACACTAGATTGAAAAATAAATTATTTATCCTAAGTGCATAATCAACAGCCATCTATAGAGAAAAAAGATACAGAGACAAAAGTTGAAAAGTTTTAAAATGTGCTGTATTGAGCTCCTTACTTTACAAATCTTACTTTAAAATTATGTTGAATGATAGTGATTGTAACATGTGTGATTATAATTATCTATCTGAGATTTTATTGATTACCCCAAAGTAATAAGAGATACCAAAACTAATAAGTCTTAAAATCATGGAAGATAAATGAAGTATTTTATTGACTTTAAAAAATATATCTGAGATCCCCAAACTACCAAAATATTAAGCTTGCCTAATTTGATCATAGTGTTTTTGTTTGTTTGTTCATTTGTTTTAACAAAAGGATGAACCAATATCTTAAGAAATGTTTCAGGAAAATTGAGTATTACACTCAATTCTAGGCCTCACTATGTTTTAGAAGAAATTGTGATGTATTGCAAATAATCAGTTTCATTTCTGTACCATTGTGCCTCGGTAACACAGAGAAAGTTCTAATATCCTCCTCATTTTCAGCCCATGTAAGACAAGGAAAATAATATGTATTTCACCTATCCTAAATATTATGATAAAATATGAACAAGATAGAAAATCACTTTACAAGGTTTAAAGTGTTACCAAAAAAGATAAGGTATCATTGCATTTGATTTTAATGGTAGTTTGTATTTTTATCAATTAATATACTTTATGCTGCTATAAGTCACAACAGTTTATAGTCATTCACAGATTCATACAAGGAGAAAATGCACCATTACATTTAAAAATTTGAAAAAGCACTTTCATAACTGCTAAGATACCAGTTTGAAGCAAATTTCTATGCAAGATGACACAAACTTGATTTTACTGCTTTACTTTTTATATAGATACATTGAAAAACATTAATTCGACTCTTCTTAAAACCCTTAAATGTCATCATAGGAGTGGTTAACATCTATTTCTTTCATTTGTAGATAAAGAAAAAGAAAATGGCCAAGTCACCTTGCTGTTAACCGATATTGCAGGGTGAGAGCCTAGGTCTCCTAGGGCTGCTGTGCTTTCCACTACGCCACACCGCCCTTCTCTATAACCCTCAGCCCCTGATTATAGACTTAGCCTGGGAGCTGTGATAAAATGGAGGACAGGATATTTTCATCCATATTTATGGTAGTTTCCCATGTTTCCTAAGGTCTGTGATTAATAAAACTGAAGAATTAGCTTCTTTTAGTTTCTCTATGTCCTCTCATTGCTACACTAAATATGGTACACTAAATATTCTACATATGCTACACTAAATATTCAGGAGCATTTACAATGCCTTGCGTTGTACCATGTGCAAGGACTTAGTAGAGGAATTATACATTGTTTCTCCTCCAAGGGAGCTCTCCATCTTTTAGTGGGAACAAGTACGTAAAGAGAATCAATATTAACAGATTTGAAGGTAGAGAGAGACAACAATGCAGTAATAGTAGTGGGTTTCAATATCCCATTTTCACCAATAGATAGAACACCCACACAGAAAATCAATAAGGAAATACTGAATTTAAACTACATTTTGGACTAAAAGAACCAAGGAGACATATATAGATAGAGTATTCCATCTAACAACAGGTATCCATGGAACATTCTCTGGTATAGAGCATGGGTTAGGCCACACACACGGACACACACACACACAGAGTCTTAACACTTTTAAAAATACTGAAATCATATCAAGTATCTTTTCCAACATTAATGATACGAAACTAAAATGTAATAACAGGCTAAAACTGGGAAATTAATACACTTGTGGGAATGAAACAACATATGCCTAAACAAGTAAAGGGGAAATTAAAAATATCTTGAGACAAATGAAAACAAAGCACAACATACTAAAACTTATAGGATGTGGCAAAAGTTTATGAATAAGCAAGGTTATAGACATAATCCTTACATTTAGGGGGAAAAAAAGAATCTCAATAAATAGCCTAACTTTACACATCAAGGACCTAGGAAAAAACAAAGTCCGAAGTTAGCAGAAGTAATAACAAAATTCAGATAAAAAAGAAATAAATTAATTGTAAATAAAGTTGAAACTAGAAAAATACAAAAATCAATAAAACTAAAATATGTTTTGAAATGGTAAATAAAATTGACAAAATTTAACCTAGAATAAGAAAAGAGAAAAAGAATAAAAGGAAGAAAGAAATAAGGAGACATTAAAACTGACCACAGAAATATCAAGAATTTTAATAGACTACTACAAACAATTACATGCCAACAAATTGACTAACCTACAAGAAGTGAATCAATTATTAGAAATATACAACCTACCAAGACTGAAGTACAAAGAAATAAAAATATAAATATACTTAAAATTGATAAGGGGATTGAAGCAATAATCAATCCCCCCACCAAAAAATAAAAAGAAGCTAAGGACCAGGTGGCTTTATGGGTGAACTAAACCAAGTATTTGAACAAGAGTTAATGCCAATCCATCTCCATCTCAAACTCTTCCAAATCACTGGCAAAAGGGAAACATTTCCAAACTTCAATGAGCATGCAGATATTTCTTCAAGATTCTGGCTCCTAATAGCTAAGAAATAGTTTCATTTCCTCTAACTCATTTTCTGTCCTTTACTGTCTAGTAAAAAATTGGACTACTTTTCACACGAACATATCTCAAACTATGGATAGCCAAATGTTATTTATTTATATGTACTCCAAATATTATGTACATTAACATAATATTATGTACATATAGACAAAGTATTTGAGTAACTTTCTTCTCTGGACTATGCCCATTTCTACATGCTTCACAATTGGGTATTTTGGAAGATAAAACTGAAATCTTACATGATTATAAAAAGTTTCAATTCTCATATATACAAAAAATGTGAGAGAGACTTTATACTTTTTCAGATTACTTTAACAAACCTAAATTCAGATTACTTTAACAAACTTACTGCATTATATAAAAAGAGTACTACATTAGATGCCAAGGCAAGTAAAATTTGAGGTCAACTCAAGAATTCTGCACATCTGCATAAATAGGGGTTTGTACTATGCTTTCAAACCTTGGCCTTTATATGTATAAGTAGGTATGATCATGCCTGCCCTAACATCCTCACAGCTGTCACAATAAACATCTGAGGCACTATAAGAAAAAGTGCTTTGTAACCTGTAAGCTACTGTTAAGTATTATCAAAAGTGCACCCACCATTCACACCTTTCTGTCTTTCCTGTATACCTAGACTTTGGAACCGTATTTCTAAATCAAAATCACCTTCGTTTATGTATAAAGATATTGTATGTTTTCATCACATATTTAAGTCACAGGTATACTATCCATAAATCCATAACATGGTATAGGCAAGATTAATACTCATAAAAATCTCAAAAAATGTTCACGGTGTCTCTATTTAACAGTATGTTTATGCTCGAGCATATGTATAAAATAATAAATAATTCATGAAATGAACTAACATTTTACACTGTAAATATCTTGCTAGTCTAGAGGGGTTTCATGTGTGAAACTGCTCTGGGAAAGCTCTGCTCTGTAAAATAATTAGAAACTAAACACTGATCACACATTGTTAACTGCAATACAAAAGCAAGTATGAATTGCTCCGAAGCAATATTTAAGTTCTTATAATCAGGAGCAAAATATTCAAACTATTCTTAAATCATAGGCAAAACAGCACATGTTCTTCAAACTTTACACACTGTATACTGAAAAGTTCTAGAGATATATCCAAAACAAACATAAACAAAATCGTAGCTTGAACTTCCATCACTTGGAGATTTTAGAGCTGACTCCACACTAAGGGGATGCTGCAGGCTCTAAACTAAAAGCTGGTAGGCCCAATGGTCAATATCAGGGATTCTCCAAAAGTGGAGGAAAAGCCGTTCAGATTTCTTTAGGGGAAAAAACATGTTTTCAAACTAATTTTAATTTACTCATGAGAGGGCCATTACACTTGTTCTTTTTAAAAGGAAACTTCTTAACTGAATTCGAGAATTCATTCTTCACTGTGATACAGGTTTCATACCCTTCGATGCCATGTGATTGATTGATTATTCACATGATCAGCTGACACAAAGGGGAAAAATTATTCTAATGACTTAGCTTATCTTTGACTCACTGTTTTTTATCTCACTTTAACTTCCCACCTCAGTTACAGATGGTGTTAAAATTGAGAGAAATAACACTTTCAGTAGATGGTAAGGGGAAAATACAAGTCATTTCTAGTTGCTGAAGCTTTCATTAAATATAGCAAGCTATTTCAAATCCTAAAACTATTGAAATGACGATCTAAGACTTTTCTGTTGTATTTACTTAAGAACTTACTAGGTACTGTTCAGAATCTAGCAGTCAACCCACTGAGTGGTGTGATTAGACATTTATTTTGACAGTGCTCATTGACAACTCAGTTATGCCCCCAGAGTCAAACTTGCACTCATCAAAATGTCTAATGATCTAAGTGTTTATGGGGTAACAATAACCCACATACTAAACAGCTTGCAAGAATTCTGTCACTGTAGTATCTAAATGGAATTTGGCTGTTCGTCTAATGCACCTAATATCAATACGGGATTTTAGCTAAAAGGAGTGAAATTATACCTAAGCAGTTCCTGCAAGCTACCAAAGGAAATTCTTGAATAATAAATGAGTAGTTGTAGAATCAAAGAATGACAGTGTTAGAAAGAACATGTGAGGTCATTTAAATCAGGCTTTGCAATTTTTTTAAATGTGGAACTGAGATTCAGAAATTTTAAAATGCTATAAAAAATTAAACAGTTTATAAAAGATGAAACTGAGCAAAGAATTCAAAACTCTTGATTCAGATTTTTTATTTTCTTTTTATCATTCCAATGTGATTCCTGGAAATTAAAATTAAATATGATATATCCAAAAGGCTATATCATAGAAACAGAACTTTAGGGTACTGCTACATATAACTTTATATTGTTTAATCAATTGCATAACATTTTATTATATGAAGAAAACTAGATAATCTAAGAAGGTCCGATCACTCTCTTAATACTTAATTTCTATGACTAATCGGAAACCTTTAAAATGAGGAATTTGATTTAACGTGAATGAAATATAAACCAATGACTTTGTTGACTTTCTGAAACCCAAATCTGTTAAACTATCTGAACATTAGTATGTGCTTTAGACTCTGGTATGCAAAATGGCTGAACTGTGCTAAAAGCAAAAATATTTAAAACACAGCTAGAAATCTTGGTGCCTTATTTTGGTTTTACCAATTCATGTCTTCGTGACCTAAGATGATTCACTTAAATTCTTTGAACATCGCTTTTAAGAAATCCGGATGGTCCCCACATGATGTCATTGAATTCACATATTCTCACTTTATACACTGAAATAACCACCTGTACTTCACTATTAAATAAGCTATAGAATGATGCTGTCAAGCTTCACATCACAGTAGTTTCCCCTTGTTGAGATGAGACTCTCCAACACACATTTACTCCCAAAACAAAGTTCTTTTGGAATCCCCAGATGGGCCACAGGGTAATACATGACTGGTTTTGCCTCATATGTCATAAGCTCTTTCCCCTCACCCTCTTCTATCTTGAGCTGCTAGCAAAGACTACTCATGGCTTCATTATCTCAGCCCTCTGAAGGGAGTTGATGACACTAGCCTTTCTTTGGCTATCCCTTTGCAAACCAGGGTTCCTAGGCATCTGTAAAATTCCCCACCAATTACTAGCACTTCATAGAGGCAGCAAAAACAAAAAGCATAATTGGGACCTATAAGACTTTTATACTTCAAAATGTATTCTCCATCTTCTAAAATGTGAATCAATCATTCACTTCCAGACATTCAGCTTTCAAGCAGGTGTGCTGTACATCAAACAACAACAATAACCCTCTTTCCTTCCACCCAAAAGATTTGGGATAAAGCAAAATATACTGCATGGTAGGGATATAAGGATAACTATCTGCAATGATGATGACAATTATTCTTATTTTTCCTTCTGCTTTCCTGAACTTTCAGAGACTCTGCAAACTAAGTATCTTGAATGGATCTGTAAATGTTCTTCTTCTAAATTCCCAGCATCATTCTTGTGTATCCTCCAGAAAGTCCTACCCAAGTAACTCAACACAGGCTAGAAACAACATACATTATTCAAAGGACAAATACTAATACAAGTTTCAATAACTGAATGTGTGTCTCACCCTTTATTTAAAAAATGACATGAAATCAAGGCATGCTTTACATTTCTATTCCAATAAGAAAGAAGACAAAAAAGAAAATTACTTAAAAACATTGTATTAAATTTTGATTAATTTTAATTTTGAACTCTAAAGTGTCATTTTCTAACAGTCTGAAAATAGAGGAAACTCATTCTCTGAGCAGATATTACCTGAAATAGGAATGTTTGCTTTTCTA
Source organism: Carollia perspicillata (assembly GCA_004027735.1). Lineage (NCBI taxonomy): Eukaryota > Metazoa > Chordata > Mammalia > Chiroptera > Phyllostomidae > Carollia > Carollia perspicillata. Next base: position 7,112 of record PVKM010047132.1, read on the forward strand.
AACCCATCCCTAAAATGAAGACTAGCTGACAAAGGGCGCCATTCTTTTTAGAAACTGTAATGAATTCAAACATATTAATTTTATAGCAGCTCTTTCAGTTTCACAGTGAAGCATAAAAAGGTCTATCTTATTGGAAAGAACACCAAGTAGCTATATATATACTAAATGAAAAGGAATTTAGTCTACTGTTTTAAATGCATGGGTAATAAAGCAAGACTTAGAAATATTTTGGTAAGATAGTTTCATTCTAATAGTATTTTCTATAACAGAAATGACCTATAGTAAAATAATTTAAAATATTCCCTTTTCTGAAGGTGATTTCCACATAAAATTTTAAATTGCACATTACTGTGATCTAAATTTGAATGACCTTTGAAGGAATAATATTTTCAGCTAATGTTAAAAGTTTGCTGATACATAGCTGGTGAAAGTGGTTTGGTCACTGTTCCCCTATGATCAATCTCAAACTGTCAGTGTTTAAATAAACCAAATTTCTTTCTAAAAGTCATCCTAGGGGAATTCTATAGCTTTTTGCCAGAATTAAATTAATAAGACCACTCTATTGTTTTTACTAAGTTAGTATGACAATCAATGTAGTCTTGATAGGAAGGTTGCCTAATGCCTATTAATAACATCTTATTAAAATACACAAGATGTCCCAGACAAATAACACATTGTCATTTAAAGGAACTGGAAATAATTTACCTTTACATGAAACCCTTCAAATAAATTTGAAGCCTTATTCTAATATCATAATTTAAATGGTCCAGTAAGTGGATACTAGGTAATTGGTTAATTATTTGGAAAATTATTAAAAAATAAGATCCCTATGAATATCTTATAATTAACTCAGCTGTAACTAAACATAAAGCAAAATTAAAAAATAGAAGACATAAATGTGAATACTCAAATGGTTGTACAGTGGAAAAGCCTTTTATGAAAATCATGAAAGTCAGAAGTAATGCAAAATATTATTATATTTGACATAAGATTTTAAACAATAAATATATACATTAAAAATACCATAAAAAGTTGAAGATGCTGAATTCTTTTAAAAAGTACTAATAAACAATAAAAATGAACCATTCATTAGAAAAACTTTAAAATGCAATAACATCATTTCCGTAGTTGACGTTCATAAATAAAAAACTATCATATACTTAAAGCCAAGTTCACTATTTAGAAGACACATCGTTAAACAGCAATAAAATGGGAAACTAGGTTACTGAGCATAAGTGGAAATTGCTTCCTCTCCTCAGCATATACTTTAACCCAGTAATTTTCTGCCCCAAGAAATATATAATGAGAAAGAAACTGTGGACGTGAATAAAGTTATATAAAGATGTTTCCAGAAGCAATACTTATAGTACTGCAAAATCAATCCTTCATTGCAGGAGAGGTACCAAGATTAAGGTGGGATGGTAACAACCGTAATCTGGTAGCAGCAGGTCTATGCAAGTCCAAGAAGAGCCTCTTTGCTGCAGACCATCGCTACCCTGCAGCAAAGTTGCCCTACTGTCTCTGAATCTTCCCTACGTTCGAAAGAAGAGGAGAATTCTAAAAATCTGAAAATTATGAGTATTGACAGTAAAGTCAACTTTAATAAAATGTGAACAATAAGAAAATACATTTCTGAACCTAATTCAGCCTGATACCAGTTTGTGACATTAGATATAATAAACTGCAATAATACTCATAGAAAAATATTAGCATGAAAATATTCATAGTAAATATATAAATGACAAAAGTAGTCTACTTTATTTTAAATCAAAATGAAATTGACAAAGAATTATAGGCAACTAGAAATTAACAGGTAGATTTTTTCAATAGTAAGATTGTTGACTATTTTTTCTGTATTTTTCAACTTGTTATTGTTAAAGTGTATTATTCTAAAATTAGAAAACAAAGATAACTTAGTGATATAAAAATTTGTACTGGTAAATAAGGCATGTTGCAGTGAAAAAGCCTATTGATCAGTCAGCTCTTGAGCAGTGAGAAAACTGTCCTCACTGTCTGGGAAGATAACCCCTGACATGCGCCAGTGACACACTGATAGCACTGGGGACTGAGATAACTTGGGAAGTAGAGCTGTACCTAAGGAAGCTCTTAGCAAACAGGTGAGAATACAGAGTAGTATGATTACATGATAGTTGAATCCTTCATTAGGGAAATATTAAAAAAAAAAAGATGACCTTGGAAATAAATACCCAGTATGCAAGCAGGAATGGGTGCAATATATTTCACAAAAATCCTTTTCTATAATGTATCCCTCATTCTTTTTCTTTCCAAACAAGGGAGTTTATTATACTTATCTTGTCCCTATTTCATGTTACACACTGAGTGCAAGGTAAAGAAGTAAAATCATCCCTTCGTACCTACTAGGACACTTGGTTCCAGGTATCAGACGGATACACAAATATGAGGACGCTCAAGTCCCTCATACAAAATGGTGTAGAATTTGCATATAACCTATGCACATCCTTCCACGTACTTTAAATCACCCCTAGATTACTTCTAATATCTAATATACTGTAAATACTTATACTGTACTATTCTGGAACAGCAATAAGAAAAAAGTTTGTACATATTCAATGTAAACACTAACTACATTGTACGCATCAGTAACAACTCAATAAATTTTTTCGAATATTTTTAATCTGTGGTTAACTTAATGTACAGATGCAGAACTCATGGATACAGAGGGCCTACTGTAGGTTTTATTTGTAAGTTCTAGGCCAAGAGGAGACCCCATGTAAAGACTGAACACAATAGAGCACTCAGTAATTCTTCTCTTATCAAACAGATATTATCACTACAATTACTACAGGTGATAAAAGATTCTAAAGTAATGTGCACTGTGTTCATGCAAGTCCAATAATGTGCTTATATTTTTGCTGTTGAGAAACTATAAAAAGAAGCAAATGATTAGTTCAGTAGGTCAGTGTTTGTCGGGAGAATTGTATAATCAAACATTCCACCAACGAAATCAGATCATTTCATGACAAGGCATTCCACTGAATTTACATTATCTTTGGGACAATTAGTGCACACATATTCAGAGGAATAGTATTGATTCCATACTGCTTTAGCCTGAAATCATCTGATAACTTCTCTGGTGCTCTTTCTTTTAACTTATCCTCCTAATTATCTGTCTGATAAGGATCACTTAAATTGGCAAAGCTCTGATTACATTACATCACTCATTTCAGAGAGACAGTGAAGAAGACTTGGACTACAGAACTAAGGCTGAAGGCAACCTGAGAGACAGATCTCTCTTTCCTAGTAATCAACTTTAAGAACTGCATACAATTTGAAGAGTTTATTTTTCATCCAAGCCTGTAAGTTAATTTTACTCTTTTAATCAATGCTGCTGAGTAGTAAAGGGGCCTGAAGGCCACTGTTTGTTCTAAAAACAAATGAAGAAACATATGTAACTCCTCTGAAGGCAATTCTAATGAAATCAGGATAGAATGCAGTCCTTATTTTTTTTAAAAAAACTACAATTATTTCTAATAACTGTGCTTTCATGTCAGATAATGTTCAGCAAGTATAGTGATATAGAATAAATAAAATGCCAGAAGAAAGCCAGGGTGTTTTTTAATTGCATTGCTTTTTCTTTTTTAATTGTAGCTACTCAAAGCTACATGCTGATCACCAGTAAACTTGCCCTCCCTCTTATGTTTTATTTTGCTGTTCCATTTTAAATTGAACTAGTCATTTGCTAGAAAAATTCACTTGGGTAAAATTTTTTGAAGTATCTTTCCCATAGGATTTAAAGCAAGGGTTACTTGTAGATTTTTGTCTAATCTGTGTCCTTAATGTTGCACACTTAATATGCCTCAGAGTGTACAAACAGCAAAAATAAATACAAATTTCAACGGTATTTTTCTTATATATATAAAATACATATTTTCAGAATGATGACACTTTGATTCCATAAGAAGGTATTTGTATACACATTAACACATCAAGCAGCCATACATCATTTAATACTTATCTATTGCCTTCCCCGCAAACACTTGTTCAAAATGTTTACCCATAAAGAACCTGAATTGTGCATCAAGTACTGCCATAAACACGTTACTTGAATTATATTATTAATGTCTTGAAATATTCATGAGGTACTAGCAGTGAGGAAACTAAAGCAAAGAATCTTTGTGGAAAAAAAATGTCCAGTTTCAGAGCAACTAAACTTTGGAGCCTGGAAGTTTAACGATAAACCCTGTACCCTTAACCAGTATTTTGTACTATCTAAAAAGGCCCAAGGGGAGGTCAATCCATTAGAAGACATGATATGAATAACACTACCTCCCCATATTCCATCCTGGATGAAAACAGATAAAGAGAATGTACCTAAGCATGATGACAAAGAATCATGAAGAAGAACTTGTCATGCACTTTATAAA
>PVKM010047133.1:0-11528 GCA_004027735.1 Carollia perspicillata
AAAAAAAAGGAAAGAAAAGAAAGGAAAAAAGAAAGGTTATTTCAGATGCCCTTTGTCTATGCCTCTGATTCAGCCACCTAATTTTGGTTTTCTCATGTCATCTGCCAGTATTTCTACCCTCCTGCTCTGCATGTGTTTGAAAAAGGCTTTCAGTGGCCGTCCACGGTGGGGACTGGCCGCCTCTTGGAGGTGAGTCACTGGAGACGTGGCAAGTCCCTCGCCTCCCTGCGCTCCGTCATTGCTCTAGGTTATTTTCATCCACCACTCGGCTGCACGCTCCCCAGATTCTTTCACAGCGCTCAGTTCTCTTATCAGCTTCCCCAGTGTTCACCCTGGGACTTTTCAATGTGGCCGTGCTCCACGGCTGCGCCTTCCTGAGATGCTCAGGGTTGACTTCCTTTGACAACCACGAGGAAGCCAGAGTTAGTTCATCCTTCCAGTCCTCAAGATGCAAAGAAAAGCTTGCGTAGGCAGCCTCTGCTCTCCACAAATGCTGAGGCACGGAGCCAACGCAGCCGCTTTCCAGAAAGAGCAAGGGCTGGGGCAATGGAGTGCACCTGCGGGCTCTGCGTTAAAGCCAATCTGCCAATCAGCGATTGAGATCTTTGAGATTAGATATGGTTCTTGTTTGTGATGAATAATAACAGTGGCCATGCTTCATCTATTCTTACCATTATTATGATCGATAATATTAGTAATTGCTGAGCTTAATGCAGACAATGGATGAGCTAAGAGCCCTGGGCATGTCAGCGGCTACCGCCCTCCCAGCACGATGATGCATATTACCTCCACTGGGCAGACTGGAGAGCACGACAACGAGGTTGAGTTATTTGCTCAGGATGGTGCAGCCAGAACTTTGAACACTGCGTGTGTGGCCCCGAAGCCCTGGCTGTAGCACCTATGCTGTATAGCAGGTGGAAACAAAAAAGCAGCCGTGCCCCTGGTGGGTGGTGTGCATTCCTTCCATGGGCTGGGAGAGATAGGAGGACTAAGGTGAGTGATTGACACCACTCGACCGTGTGGGGCTGGCCTCTGTCCCCCTCCCTTAGTCTTTGTTTGCTTCACATGGGTGCATTTTTCTGAGGCTTGTGCTTGCCCTCTGTCTGAGGCAGTGAATGAATGAAGGAAGGAAAGAAATATTATGTGCCATGCGAGTCTATCCAGTAGGCATATGTTACACACTCTCCATGTATCAGCATTCGCCCATCAGGTCCAGGTTTGGGCAGATTTCCAAGTGTTCTGTTTAGGAAAAGGTCAGCTTCAAACACCCCGGGTCTGCGACCCACAGCAGGACGGCATGCAGAAGCAGCACCGAGGCTTGTCTGAACCCAGCCCCTGGGTGTCTGCAGACTTGGCCAATGCGTCTCCTTCTAAAAGTTGTTTTTTTCTTTTTAAGGAAAATGATGTTAAAACATCATTTTAATTGTATATGTTTTTAATTTGATTATTTTTATTATTGTTGCTAGTATTATTAATGCAATACTGTAAAATGTGTGTTTTCACTGGGCTGAAAACATGCTAATCACCACGGCTTGAAGCAGAATATCCCACAGCACAGTTGGCTAAATGGTTCTGAACAGTTACATGGGGCCCACGGCCCAGGAAGAGCATTTCATGACGATTTCCCCTGAGATGTCCCAGGGAGCCCTCCCACGCTATGATTCCCATTCGCTTTGCCCTGTCACTCTGGGTCTGTAAGTAGGACACGGATCTTTCCAGGTGCCCACAAGGAGACAAGGTGAGAGGGTGTACCTGAGTTTGACTTTCTGAAAGTAGCTCTAGTTATGCATAATGCCTTTTGGTGGGAGGGTCAGCAGGCTCAGGCTGGAGAAGCATTGCCATTGCTGGGACGGGGAAGCCCGCCTCGCTGGAATGGGGCTGCTGGCTTTGTAGATTGGAAGTTTAAGGATGGATGCAGAGCACGACCAACCTTTGAAGATGTGTTTAGGGCAAGTAACTATTCTATGGCCCAACAAAACAGGATGTCCTAGAGTATTTATTAGAAATGGAAAGTTCTGAGAAAAAAAATACATTCAAACCCTGTTGCAACGCTCTAATCCAAAATGCTACGATGCTTCTCCAAGTCAAAAGATTTTAACAGATGGCTGGTAGAGGAAGTCACTCTGTGGTTACCTGGGTGTATTTTTCTGTACATTTTAAGGTAAGAATGGAAAACTAGATCCTCTGACTGACCCTCCAGCTAAAATCGACTAACACTGCTACAGAAAACATAGGAAATACATTTTAAAGGAATTGATGAGTTGGCAAGAAAGGAAGAAATCCTTTAAGGTCAAAACCTAAGAAGGGGAAAAAAGAAACCCAGAAAAGAAAACAAGAATACTGAGGTTGGCTTTTGACCTAAGGACGTTTCCTGGACCCAAATGTCCTGAAGTTTCGTTTTTAATGGATATGCAGGGTGGGGTAGAGGATAGAAGAGTAAGGTAAAGGGCTTCCCTACGGCCACCAGCCTGTGTCACAGGAAGGTGGGATTCCAAGGGGGTTAAATCCTTCGTATAAGAGTGCAATATAAATACTCCACACCACAGACCACAAAGACGTTCTGGTGTGTAAGTTCCAAGGAATATAAACTTCCCCCAAATCTGCACAAACCAACAAAATATAATACAAAAAGAAACAAAGGACCATGTGCAACACCCAGCAAAGATGCCAGCTGAGAGCAGCAAATATTTCAGACATTACAACTTTCAGACACAAAGTTTAAAATACATATGTTTAAAGAGAGAAAAGTTAGGATTTAGCAATGGGAATAAGGAGTAAGATACTATTAAACACAGGATAAAGCATATCTGAGAAAAGACCACATTAATACTGGAAATGAAAAACATAATTGCTGAAGTTAAAAACTCAGTTGATGGATTTAACGGCAAAGTAAATACAACTAAAGAGATAGTTCATAAGCTGAGAGGTGGAGCTAAATCGATGGTTCTGAACGTAGCAAGGAGCAGAGGAGGGCTGATAGACGTGGGGGATAGAGGGAGAAAGCCTAACGAGTCCAATCAGTTCTGTAACAAGAGTAGAGGAAGAGCGAGCAATCCATTGAAGCAGTACTTGAGGAGCTAATGACTTGGAATTTTCCAGAATCATGAGAGACTAATCATGAAATTCACAAAGCCCAACAAGCCCTAAGCGAAATAAATAGAAACAAAAACCAGTAGGTAGATCCTTTATAGTAACGTTACAGAACAGCAGAGAGGACCTTGAAAGGAGCGTGAAAGAAAATACAGACCACTTCCGGGGCGGGGGGGGACTGAGCGAGGGCTCCCCAGCAGCAACCGTGGGAGCCCAGAAACAGTGAAATACAAGCAACAACACACTCAGAGAAAATAGCCATCGACGTAAAATTATGTGCTGAGAACAAATGTCTTCCAAGAATGAGAGAAAACAAAGATATTGTGAAGTAAAACTCCCAAGAAAGTAAATTTTGTCATACGTATTTTAGAATGAGAAAGGTGAATCCTGATAGATGATTTGATGCAAGAAGAAATGAAAACCAAAAAACAGGTAAAATGTTATTAATTTATGTAAAAATTTTTAGTATGAAATAAAAAAATAATAATCTAAAACCTGGTAAGATTAAAAATGACAAGATGGAGTTAAATTTTTCAAGTATAACAGCATATAATGTGGAAGAGGAATGATCAGAATCGAGACGTTCTAAGGTCTTTCTGTTAAGGGTGAAGATGTTGATTGATTAATTAAACACGGGCTCTGTTAATGTAGGACGCATGATAAAATTTTAAGAGTAATCATTACATTAATAAAAATATTTAGAGTCCAAATATTGAGAGATAAAAGTGGAATGAGAAAAACTCCTCAATTCATTGGAAAGAAGAAAAAGAAGACTGAAAAGATGAGACAAATATACATCACAAAATACGATGAAAGAAATAAACACGACTATATCAGTATTTCCAGTACATCTAAACACACTAAACGCTCCAGTTAAATACAAAGATTGTTAGTCCAGAGTTGCATATAAATCCAGTTATGTGACATTCATAAGAGGCACATCTAAACACAAAGGTTCCAAAAGTTTGAAATTGAAGACCTAAAAAAAGATATGTCTCTCAAATATTAACCAAAAATATCTGTTGATATCACAAAGAAATGGACTTGAAGGCTAATAACTAGTACTAGAGAAAAGGGATCACTCTGTAACGATGAAGGGGTCAATTTTCAAGGAAGGTAAAATTGTGGTTATAAAGACAGACCATATAAAATAAACCATATAAAATAAAAATAGAGCCATATGAAGAAACAGATGAATCCTCCTGCAGAGTGAAATACTTCTCTCAGTAATTGATTGAGTGGCCACTCTCCCCAGAAAAAAATCAGCGCAAAAATACATGTGATTGGAAGACTGCTCTGAAAAAGCTCACTTCATCCTGTCTTCCGGGAAGTGGAGGGTGGGGGCCAGCCTCTGAGGGAGGGCGAAGCTGAGGGCAAGGTGTGATGTAAGGGAGGAGAAAGAGCTGGAAATAGGTGGTCCCACTTTGTTAACAACTGGGTGCCTGTGAACTTTCAAAAGCAGCATTCTCACTTCTGGGAATGTATTTGAAGGAACCCCAGACACTTATATTAGAAAGAACTTAAGCGCCCCTCTGTTCATTGCAGTGTTATTTACAGTAGCCAAGATACAGAAGCAGCCCAAGTGCCCATCAGTAGGTGAGTGGATGAAACAACTATGGCACATTGACACAGTGGAATACTACTCAGCTGTAAAAAAAGAAGAAAAATGTGCCCTTTGCAACAGCATGGATAGACCTGGAGGAGATCATGCTAAGTGAAATAAGCCAGTCAGAGAAAGACAAATACCATACAATTTCATTCTTAAGTGGAGTATAATGAATGAACTGAACTAACAAGGAAAATAGAGACTCACAGATGGAGAGCAGATGGCAGCTAAGTGGGTGTGGGGAGGTAGGGGGTGGAGGGATGGAGCAAAAAGGAAAAAGGATCCATGGACGCACGTAACAATGACCACACTGTTGCAGGGGAGAGGAGTGTAAGGGGACTAAATGGTAATGGAAAAAATAAAACTGAAAAAAATTTTTACATTAAAAATTAAAAAATAAAAGTAGTGATGAATCACAGACATGTATATGACAGTATCATGCCTCAGCTGCCATTTGATAACTCACTAACAATCTCCAGTTGTTCACTTATTACTGGTCACAACGAGTTCATCTTAATGAAAGACTAAACAGTCACACACATACGCATACAGGCCACTTCCTTGCCATACACTGATCAAAGATATCCAAAGTTAGCTCCTTCAAAAAATATTCCTGAAGATTCATTTGACCTCTCACCCTCCAAAGTCACAGGACAGAAAAGTTAAAAAAATGAAACTACTGTAGAGACATTTTTAGTGCTTTTAAACTAGTCTTTGCTCATTCTGTTTTTATATTGCCATTTTTCTTCTACTCATTGGTAAGAACTTCTACAGCCTCCTCTGAGATACCGTCTTAAGATATGGGGGTGGGACTCCTTTGCTCTGGTTGAATTCTTATAGGATGCAAAGTTTAAGTAGGTGAAATCGATGTTAAAATCAACTGGACTTGGAAAGTGATGCTGGTTTTCTAGGGCAATGTAGACACTCCCTTTGTAACAAGGACTTAGATTTCTCCTAGAGTTCTAAAAAAATATATAAATGCAATCCTTACCAGAAATTGGTTTCATTTATATTATAGCTAGTTTTGTCTGTCATCCCCAAAGTGCTGTGAGCTCTTGGATTATGTCCTAGTCACCGATATTTGACTCTTACTAGTGCACAATGAATGTTTGCTGAGTGAATAATAGATTATTTTCTTCTTCTTCAAGTAAGTTGGAGAGACTAATGAAATAGATTTTTGTTTATTTTAAAATCTTGCCTTGGTCCTATGTGTTCGTGGTTGACAATGTTATTCCTCACTAATATGTCCACTGTCACTCTGTGTGAGACACAGAAAGGCACAGGTCCCACTCTTCTCCATAGTAGCCTCAGTCATGTGACCTGCTTTGGCCAATGAGATGCGAACAGTGTGCTGTGCCCCTTACAGGTGAGGACTTCAATAACCACTCAGCCGCATCCTCTATGTCCTCTGTCACTATGGCAGACGAAGCCCTGGATCATAGCTGTTCTGTCACGGAAGGTATCAGACGGAGGGTGATGATCGTGGGCAGACGACTCACAGCCAACCCAAAGCAGAGATAAACAAGAGATAAACCTGTGTGGCTGTAAGCCATTTGCACTTTTTTTAAAGGTACTGCAATGCCTAGCTTGGCCCGTCCAGATCAATACAATATTAGAAAAGCTTCCAAAGATATTACACAAACCCAACTCCCCCCAAATTATTTGTTAGCCAGGAATGCGGTTGTATTGTTCTGGCCGCTGTTTCATTCATTTAGTGTCAACTGGACTTTTTATTTTTAAATAGCTTGGCTGGTCTCGTAGTAAGAAAATACCCAGGAAGTCAGAGCCTTTGATGATAATGACCATAAATGAGCTTAAGCGATTGTTAAGTAGAAATTATTGTGTGTTGCAGCTATTTTTCTACCTTTAACATTTATGAAGGGAAGTCAATTTTCACTCAAACAGGTTTCTTCTCATCTGGTTTTCGCCACAATGTTTATGCCTGAGGTTTACTGCTAGCAGTAAAGAGTGTCCAAGTGTGTTATGGGAATAGCCAAATTCCCAGAGCTTTAAAATGTATTCCATGGGCCCCAGAGCCAGTTAAAAGCTGATTGATTATACAGCAAATCCATCAAAACCAGTATTTATAAAATATCTCATTCCTTCAGCTCTCTCTCTCAAAAGCGTGAACACCACATTTGGGACTTGTGGTGTGAAAGTCTCAGACAGCTATGAGAAAAAATGACTGCAGCTTTCCCATGACAAGGGAAATATTCTTTAAGCTGTTCGATAATTTCATAAAAGGTCTGTGTCAAGCGATACCTCTCACGAACACATATTTTAAAAGGTATGGTTTGAGCAGCGTAGTATGGCTTGTCTATTGAGGCTTTGATAACCAACGTACCAAAACACCTCCTGCAGAGCTGAGGGAAGGTAAAGCGTTGGGAACGAGTGTGAAGGCAGGTGGACTTTCTTTGTCCTCATCTGACCCGTTCAGAACTGACAACAAAGTTTCTGTTTAATTTGTTCAAGTCATGGGCAAGAAGTTCTGGCATAAGATGGGAAAAGGAGCTGTTTGATATGGCCCCTACCAAAGGTGCTGCAGATGGCGAAGGGTTTCCGTTTGCACCTTCGGTCAATAACGATTCAGTGGTTAATGTACCTTCCACAGATTCTCTGTTGGTGTAGTCTATCTCAGATTTCAAAATCAAATTCCTCTTTCCTGCATGCGAACGTTCCCTGGGGCTCTACACCAAATACGATTCCTTTGAGGAGACCCAGTGTGTCTGATTGCTTTGATAAGCGCTATTTTTTGCAAAGAGTGATTCTTGTCTTTTGGATAATGTCAGCACCGACAACATGCTATCACGTATATTGTACATGGTACTTAGTTTTCTTCAGTGCTATGCGACAGAAAAGAACATATATTCATTTGTCGATCGATTGTTACCTATAATGTGTCAATTTGGGTTTAGTGGAAGTCTAGGAATTCTGAAAGAAATTTTCAAGTCTGAAGGGGACGATAAGCATACTGACGTGCCATAAAATAGACGTAAAATCTATATAGACGTATTTGGGGTCTTAACGTGTCACATTTCATTTTTATGACAGTCAGAGGTCAGCAAAGCTCTTGCTGCAATATTTCTGAGAACAAAGGAAAGTTTGACACAGAGCTACAAATGGTTTTGTTGGTAAAATCACCCCCCAAATGACTTCAGACCCCTTATACATAACAGAAGGTGTGTGAAAGCTTTCCCCTTTTAAAATATGAGGCATGACTTTATTTTTATTCTCGGAACCACAGGACTCTCTTGATGTGTCTTAAGGCAGTGGTGTGGAATGAGCTTCAGTATCTCCCGGGGATTTTGCGGCCAGCGGGACGGTCCCTCCTCTGTGTCCCTGTAGTACACAACCCGATGCAATTAAACACAGCCTTGCCTGCGCTCAGGGAGAGGTCTACGCTCCTCCTCCTTTCTCTCATCTTCCACACGCCTGAAATAATAGCCTCCCAAGGATGCAACAACAGTCTACTGTCCACTGGGTGTGAGCTGAAAATTCCACCGAAGGAGCAGGCATTCCACTCTGGCTCCCACTAGTGCATACCCCTGAATTAGATGTGTGCACCCTTCAAGCCCCTGGAATAAGCAGAATGTCCTGGAGATAAGCCATCATTTTATATGTGTGTCTCATGATTGCTGCCACTCAGGCCTCATCAACCACAAGCCTCCTAGATGGAAAGAAACTAGGGCCGGGCAACTCTCTCTGCTCCCACGTGCTGCTAATGTCTCCCGGAGAAGGGTGGAAGCCAGAAACCGAGACCGAATGAGATGGGTGGGTCGACTTGAATGTTTTGTGTTTTCCTCCTGCTTGGAGAGCGCACTGTATTTTGCTGCTGTTATAACCCAGGGTTCACTGAAAATGAAACTGGGGTGGCTCAGTGGGGTTTTGCAGCAAACAGACGAAGCAGGTTCAGGCAAGACTGGGCAGTTCACAGTCTGAAGCGGATTGAGCGGTAGCCGCTTGTTTGCTGGGGCGAATGGAGCTTAATTTATTCCGCTGCCGCAGAGGCAGAAAGCCAGTCTGGCCTTGACCCATTTATCTTTAGAAAACTAATTAAAGTGGAGGTTCTGGTCTACTGTTGTGACTGAGCTTTTCCTTTTTTCTGTTGAGCATAGACAGATGTGCATGCGTGTGTCTGTGTCAAGGTGGGAAATATCAGTTTCGCCCAAAAATAGTGGCTGAGGCTCGAGATAATAAAGTGGTGTCTTAAACACAGCCCAGCATCCTTTTGAAATGCAAAAGCATGGATTGAGCCGGATGCAGAACCCTTGGAGGTGACAATGAAATGCCATGGCAATTTAAAACGAACAACAGTTTCCCGAATCCTTACAACCCAGACTTCCTAAATCACACCAAAATGGCCCCAAAGAGGCATGGAAGAACACGTTTATGACCGGCACTTTACCCTGAAACTCGTATTAATCATCAGGCAGGAAATGATGCCAGAATGGGAGTTGCTCAGCCCATTTTTGTTTCAAAACAATACAATAAAGTGTGCATCTTGCTATTTTGCAAGTACTTAGGTCTCTATGCAATAATATGAATAACAGTTTCACTGATGGCATACCAATACATTTAAGAAGTTGTATTTTTCAAAGAATCATATCCAATCACAGACACCTGTTTTGGGGGAGGGGCACAGAGGCTAAAGAATATCACAGGGGCAAGTCAGGATGTCCAGGGATGGGGTGGGGTGGGGGGCGATATCAGGATTTACATTCACTCTCCTATGTTTGAGGAAGTCCATCCTTTTGGGGGAAAGCCACAAGGATCACAACCATCAGACAAGGAGATCGAACTGGCTGAGCTGCTGGAGAATCTGGGCTTATCGAGAGAACACGCTGGGAACAGGCAGGCACATGCTCTCTGAACAGGCACCTCTCTCCTTACACCCATTGGGTCAAACTAGTAGACCCCTGGCTGGTCCCACCCAGGCTGTTGTCTCCTCCCATTTCGCATTTAGCACATGGTGACCTTGAGTCTCCTGTTTTCCCTGCTCCTTCCTCAAGCTCTTTCCTTCCAGAGCAGTCCTGTTCCAGACTCACCTCCTCCATACTGCCCGGGCTCAGACGCCTGACGTGAGGAATGGGGATACCACTCAGCGGACAATTTCCTTTTCGGTGAAATTTAAAGGAGCGATTTTAGACACGCGTCACCAGGGCCTGCACGTCAGGCCAGGCTGACCTGCGACACCGTGACGTCACAGGTGTGCTGCTCCGAGAAATATGTGCCTGTCGGGGAGAGTCACTTTCTCTCTTGGGACCATGATAAGGGTTCACGTCTTTACTATAGGGTATTACCACCATGGAAGGTATTGTGGAAAATCAGATTGGGTAACTTCGCTCTTTAATTATTATGGTTAGTACGCAGTCAGGTAAGAGGGCCTGGGCATTCTTATCTTTAGCCCCAATCCCAAAGGCTTAAAGGTCAAAAATATCCAATGCTCCCTCCCTAAATGCTATCAGTAAATTCAGGTAGGGATAGAAAAGAATAAACAACTTACAGCAAAAACTATTTCTTAACCTCCTAAACTCTCTACATCCCAGTTGATGGGAAAATCAGCTCCTTCTCCACGAGAGCTGAGGTCGGTTTGTTTTTGTTATTAATGAGGCAATTAACTCACCCAGCACAAAAAGAAGAAGCCATATACAGACTGAGGCAAAAAGTAGGTTTACAGTTGTTCATATGAAAATAACACAGTAATTAATAAATGATAATGCAAGAATAAACTCTGGGTTTCCTGTACTCGCAACGATAAACCTACTTTTGCTCACTCTATGTCCTATCAGGGAAGAGCTAATTTTTCAGGCAGACTACACAAAGTCTGAACATTCAGGTAGAATTTCAATCAGTCACCAACGGCTAGTCTCACACAAAGCTGAGATTGAAAACCTTGCATGGGGAAAGAATACCAAATGGCTTGTTAACCGTAAGTCCCGAGAGAGGTGGTACTAAACCCACTGGGCATGTGCAGAGTTCAGTGGGCTCACTAGGCACTTTGGAAAGAGGAGGTGGAGGTGGAAACGCTCATAAACTCCCTGGCATGCCTGTTACAAAGACAAACGGGGATGAGAGAAGGAAAAAGAAGACCAAAGCTTACACTATGTTGCATTGTCTTCCACACAATCCTCTGGGAAGCAAGAGGAAAACAAATTCAAAGGAAAAAGAGAGAGAGAGATTATTCTACACGTAACAGCACAGCACAGGTACAACGTTCAGCTTGGCAGGCTGGCTCCACCCCCCACCTTCACCCCAAACTCCCTGGGATTGAACAGTAGAACATTTGAGAAATCTGCACATTCAGTGCCATGTTGATACTTACTGGAGATTCGTTGGTCTAATTCATCACCCACTTGATGAATTAATTCCAAGTCTGTTTACTTCATTTTTGTTTTTAGTCTACTTTTATAAACTATATTCCTCTGAGATATCCAATTTTAAGTACATTTTTGCTCTAACGGCTCAGCTGGAATAAGGAAGGCACGCCCTTCCCCTGTGGGTCCAGGGACCATCTAGCACACTCTGCTCGAACGTCCTGAGCTGTGCAACTACGTGCCTTTTGCAAAGGATAATCCGAAATACTTCCGTACGCTTCTGGATCTTAAACATTGAGATGTTTTGTGTTGATTTATTTTTATACTCTGTGCTTCCGGTGAAGATCTTCAAAAAGTCATTATTTTACATCAAGTTTTTTTGAGAGAATTCACCAAGTATAAAGTTACGACAAAAGGAAGAGAACTGATCTCTTCCTTCATGCAAATAAATAACCCCCTCTGGTCTCTTGAACTAAAAATCCTAACGCCCCTCAGGGACAGAGGCAGCACCAGGTGGA
>PVKM010047134.1:0-11530 GCA_004027735.1 Carollia perspicillata
TCTAGTTGTTTACTTAGCTTGTTTTGGCTTTTTCCATTCAGTTGTTGATAGTTGTGAATTTGTCGTCATTTTACTGTTCATAGTTTTGATCTTTTTCTTAGATTATATCCCTTTAACATTTCATGTCAGGGCTTGGTGGTGATGATGAACTCCTTTAACTTGACCTTATCTGGGAAGTACTTTATCTGCCCTTCCATTCTAAATGATAGCTTTGCTGGATAGGGTAATCTTGGATTTAGGTCCTTGCCTTTTGTGACTTTGAATACTATTTTCCAGCCCTTCTTGCTTGCAAGGTTTCTTTTAAAAATCAGCCGATAGTCTCCTTTTCTCTTGCTTCTTTTAAGATTCTCTCCTTCTCTTCTGTCTTGGGAAATATAATTATGACATGCCTTGGTGTGTGCTTCCTTGGGTTGAACTTCTTTCGGACTCTCTGAGCTTCCTGGATTTCCTTGAAGTCTTTTTCCTTTGACAGATTGGGGAAGTTCTCCTTCATTATTTGTTGAAATAAGCTTTCCATTTCTTGTTCTTACTCTTCTTCTTCTGGCACCCCTATGATTCGATGTTGGAACGTTTCGACTTGTCTCGGAGGTTCCTGAGCGTCTCCTCATTTTTTTAAATTCTTGTTTCTTCATTCTGTTCTGATTGAATGTTTATTTCTTCCTTCTGCTCCAAACCATTGATTTGAGTCCCACTTTCCCTCCCTTCACTGTTGTTCCCTGTATATTTTTCTTTATTTCACTTTGCATAGCCTGCACTTCTTCCTCTGTTCTGCAACCATACTCAACCATTTCTGTGAGTATCCTGATTACCAGTGTTTTTGAACTCTGCATATGATAGGCTGGCTATGTCCTCATCACTTAGTTGCTTTTCTGGAGTTTTGATCTGTTCTCTCATTTGGGCCATATTTCTTTGTCTCATTGTACCTATTATGTAGTAAGGGGCAGAGCCTTAGGTATTCACCAGGGTGGGGCAACTCACATTGTTGTGTTGTGGTGCTGTATGGGGGGAGAGGTCAGAGAGGGAATAGTGCCACTTGCTGGGCTCTTGCCCCACTTTCAGTCACTTCCCCTGCTACCCACAAACAAATTGAGCCCGTCTGATGCTGATTCCCAGGTGGGTGGGTTTGTGTACATTCTAGAACCCTGTGGGTCTCTCCAACAAACTCTCCTGTGAGGCTGGGAGTTTCTCCCACCTCTGCAACCCCCATAGGTTTTTACGGCCAGAGGTTTTGAGGCTTTAGTTTCCTGCACTGGAACCCTGGGTTGTGTGGTCTGTCTTGCTCCCAAGTTTTTCCTCGCAGGTCATCCTGTGAATGTGGAACTGCCTGGTCCACCAGCTGCTGCTTTGCATGCCCAGTCTGCTCCTTGCTGCGTGTCCTCTCCACCCTGGCTGCCCATCTCCACCCCTCCTACTAGTCTTGATGAATGTTTCTTTTTTAACTCCTTGGTTATCAGACTTCCATACAGTTTTATTTTCTGGCAGTTCCCGGGGTGCGGGTAGGGGGGAATTGTTTGTTTTAAATTTGTTGTTGTCCTTTTGGTTGTGCGAGGAAGCACAGTGTATCTACCTACACCTCCCTCTTGGCCTGTATGTGTAAACTGACAACATTTCCAATGAGAGTGAGCGGTTTGAACAGAATGGCAGTGAATGATGTGTGTCTTGCTTTCATGCAGAGTCAAGGCAGTAAGTAGATTCCAAACATCACAAGCTTCCAGAAACATTTACAAGCACCTTGCCCATTGATAACTCCCCCTACCCACAACATAATTCAGCCCCAATTGCAAAATACAACTTTGAAACAAAAATAAGAGGACTCAAAGAGTGATTTATGGCTGCTGTTACTTAAGTGACATTATGATATGTAGGATTTAAAATTATTGTTTCACAGCCCAGTGTGGATGCATTGTAAAGCATACTGTTGTCTTTCCTGAAAGTCAAGGGAGGAGGAAAAACTCCAGCGGAATTGAATAGTCGAGTGGGAAGAACAGTGTGTAAAATGTAACCAATGAAGTATGTAGTGAAGTAAATAAAGTGTTTTAAACTTGTGCATGTAAATAAAACAGGAAAATACTGATAGGGAGCCCCAAAGGCCAAGTGGAGCTAATTTTAGAAACTAAACAGGTAAAATACTTGCTCAAAATAGGCTAACCAAATTTCTAGTAATTTCAACTATTTTCATCCCAGAAAATTTTAATGTGTCGTTGCCAGAGTTACTCAACTGAAACTATTCAATTAAGAACACTTAAGTGTTCCTGCTCTGCCAACTCTTTCTTCTCTCTCTGGGATCTTTTCTGGTTTTCTTCTTTCCTTGTTAACCAGTTAAATTGATCACATGAATTAACAAGTTAATAAAAAATTTTAGAAAAAATTGTAGCCACTGCACAAATTACGTTTGTCATTGACCTTGTAAAGTAAGTTGATTAAAGGCCAACAGAGATGTTAAGACTCAGTAGGGCAACCTTATGTTTTATATCAAACACAGCATATTAATAATTGTTTTCACATGCTTGATTGTGTTTTATTTCACCCAGGAATTTTATACTTACTAAGGTATAGTCGAATATTTAGATAGAATTTTATTCTTAACACCAGAGGTTAGTTATAATACCTTTTAATTGTTTTGCCCTTAGAATGGAAAAGGATCTTAACAGGTGATCTACCCCAGATCTATCCCAGTGGTTTTCTTTTCTTTCCCTCGCCCCAAATTCCTCTGTTCTTACCCTGTAAGAGAGTTTGGGACCCTAGATAACACAATATAGCAAGGCCGTAGTCTTCCCTTCCTTCTACCTTTTCAGGGGCTTGACAGAAACTCATTAAAACCTCTGGAGTACACTAAGCACAAATACAAAAACCTGAAATTAGCTTAGGCCCTGTATTTGATAAGAAGAAAAATGAGGCCAGGACTGAATAACTTGTCTAGGATTACAGAGGAAGTTAAAAGACAGAGCCCATCTAATACTGGATATATTTCTCTATAAATAAACAGTCTCTTGTCTACCCATCACCTTATTGAATACATTGTAAATTTATAATGCTATCATATTGCTAAGACTATTCCAAGACCCTTAAATTAGTACAGCTTGCCAATGGTTTCTAAATGTTTTGATCATACATCCTTTCATTGCAAAAATTTTTAACATAAACTTCCAATATATCTACTTACATATGTATAAATTATATGTGTATTACCATGTGTTATAAAACATAAAATACAAATTATAAGAGGGTAAATGTAAAATACACAGAAAAGTTCTCATACTTTCTTCCCTCACTGCATTAGATCATCTTCTTCTTTCCTAAGTGTTCACATTGGTATTCTCCAAAGTAGACACACCCTGATTTGACCACTGTGTCATACATGTGTCTGTCATGTTTAGAACCCATTCACTCTACACATATGTTTGCTTACATGCCCATATTCAGAAATATTTACAGCCACTCAAAAATAGTATGATTTTTATTTCAACCAAGTAAGATAAAATATATAAATCCTTGCCCCAGAAATGAAGTAGTTTTGCTATTCACCTACTATTCCACTACTATGAATAAATTTGTGGCTGCTTTACAGTTTGCAGAAATGTATAATATTTGGAGAACACCTTTATAATTTAGAGTTATATCTAGCATATATTACTCAGTCACATTCCATAGTTTAGAATTCACAACATCTAACAGAAAGGGAAGAAAAATGTAGCTTAGCTGGGTGCCTAAGAAGAGAAGTATATTATCTAGTGTCCACTTAGGAAAATAGATCACTCTAAATATTCAAAAAGAAGGAATTTTAATCCAGCCACTTGTTTGCAAAAATGTTGGAAGGGCTGCAGAAGCAAAAAGAGATTAATAACCACTGGAACACTATGCTCCAGGACTAGAGGAGGAAAAGAGAAAATGATGGTTTCTAGGATCCATGACCACTGTGTCATTGAGGCTGCAGATATTGGAACTTGCGCTGTTTTGTAGTAAGCTGGGAGTCCAGGCTCACACTGATACTGCAGGGGGCAAGGATCCCTAAGTCCTCAACCATGGTCACTACCACTGCCAAAGTAAGAGCTCCATGAGTGCAGGGCACACACACTCTGCCGCTGCAATCCCTGGACCCTGAGTAGGAACCCGAGTAGGAACCCAGAAGCTGCTGGAAATTCCTTCAGAAGCAGGAAACCAAAAAAGTGACTTCCCCTCTTGTCAATTGATCTCCCATTAGTCTCCAACAAATAACAGGAATAGTCTACCCTGCTGGGTACTCAGCACCATTCTCACCATTCTACCAAACTTAAACTTCTACATAAAGAAATAATATCCTGCATTTGCTTAATAGAATGCAACTATTTTACTTAAAATGAAGATACCTTCACCCTCTCTCCCCAAAAGGAGAGAGCATCTCACTACCAGAGCTACAGTTTTGCTGATTGTATGAATCAAAACAATGACTTAAATAAGGTGCCCATCACTTTAATTCACTGTGATTGATAGCCACCACCAAAGATCTATATGAGTTAAGACATTCTGACTGCCACCATGGTCCTAGCACCCATTTTAGCAACTGTATTTACCTAGTTGCATATGGTTAAACACTGACACCTGCCCTCTGTACTATGGCTTGAAATCAAGGACTCTTTCAATGGTGAAATCTCCAACCATCACCCCTGACCTGCAGATGTCAGCCATCAATGAGCTTGTTAAAGATTCTGGTGATTCACCATGTCCCAGTGACTCAGTTGGTTGGAGCATCATTCCCTACACCAAAAGGCTGTGGGTTCAATTCCCTGTCAGGGTGCATTCTGAGGCTGTGGATTTAATCCCTGCTTAGGAGGCATACAACAGGCAACTGGTCAATGTTTTTCACATCAATGTTTCTCTCTCTCTTAAAAAATCTCTCTCTCTAAAAAATCAATTAAAAATATATATGTATCTTCAGGTGAAGATTTTTTGAAAAGTGGTCCCCTCATCAATGCATTTCTCAATGTCTTAGTGAAAAAAGTATTCTCTGGGGCAACTTTTCCTGCTCCCAAAGCTTTAGGTTTCCTTCCTTGAAATTATACCAGAGAAGTTTTGGTGTTTGAACCTACTGAAAGTAAACCACCATTAAGTCCTTTTTTCCGTTAACTGACCTGCTTCTTTGCAGGGGAGCTTTGTCCAGCAGAGCTCCTCTGGCTGCAGTGGATGAGAATAAATCTACCAAGAGATGGTCTTCTTGGGGAAGAAAGGCTGACCTGTCTCTCAGAGGAGAAATGTCTTGAGCCTCTCTTTCAATGTACTTTTATTGAGTTTAGCTTGCACAGGGATGCATATCAAAGAAAGAAGGTATGGTTTACAGGTAATATTTGTGGGATCACGGGGGTCCTTTTCAGTCAGGGTCTGGTAGACAGGGTGACACAAATCAGCTATAAAACCTTGGGAAAGAAACTTATTTTGTGCTTGGACCCTTAACACTTAAATTGTGGACATGCTTAGCAAAGCAGGTTTCACAGGACTTTATGCATTCTTTCTTAGGCCTGATCGCCCTCCACCAGGAACCACCCATTCTGGCACAGGGCTGCACCTCCCTTTGGCATTGTTTGAGGCTTTAATCAGGCAGGGGAACTAAGGCAGCCAAGAGATTAAGAGACTTTTTACAGGTAGAATGAGGACTCAGGCTATGATAAAGCCAGGGGGTGAGGGTCTTTTGTCCCTCCTCCACAATCCCCATAATCCTTCCCTGATGGCCCCTTCAAGATTGTGCCTGTCTTAGGTTGTTCCTTCCTTGAGGAATCTTACATGTCATTGACTATCCAGCCATCTTCCAGGGGCCAAGCAGGGTGAAGTAAAGTGGGCAGAGGCTGTGCCCCTTCCAGGAGGATAAGTTTTGTCTCCTTAGTGGCTTATGGTCCCAAGGTCCCCTAGCCATGAGACCTTTTCACCTGTCAGCAGGGTTATAGCTTCTGAAACCAGGCAGGATGGTTCTCAACACTTCTTGAGCTAAGCATTATATCTAGAAAACTCTGGTAAGTGTTTCTATGTTGATAAGTTCAGTCTAGTCCAATGTCAAGTTCTGTGCTTTTTGTTTTTTTCTGGCACTTGTAAAATCTATTTCTACACATATTCTTAGGTCTCTGATCATATAAATTTGCCATATGTTGCAATTGCAGGGGATGGGGGACGAGGGTATAATCTAGCTTCTCTCAGGTCAAACAAGGAGCTACTTCAGATGAATTTGCTACAGGGTCTTCAGTCAAGGGAAGTCTAGTGTCCTTAGACACCAGGAAAAGGAATGTTTTGGTTGGCAAAGAAACATCAGAGGAATGAAATACTACTCTTCAATAAAAAAGAACAAACGTAATGCACCTAACAAGTTGGCTGGGTCTCAAGTGCATTATCTCAAAGGATTACATACTATATAATTCCATGTATGTAACATTTTGAAGTGACAAAATTATAGTGATAGAGAACAACAGATCAATGGTTGCCCAGTGTTAGATTTGGGGGAAAGGTATGACTATAAGGGGTAGCACAAGACTTTCTTTGTGGCCCTGACTGGTGTGACTCAGTGGATTGGGAGTTGTTCTGCAAACCAAAAGGTCACATGTTTGATTCCCAGTCAGGGTACATTCCTGAGTTGCAGGCCAGGTCCTCGGTTGGGGATGTTCTTGATTGATGTTTCAGGCACCCAGTCAGTGTTTCTCTCACCCATTGATGTTTTTCTCCCTCTCTTTCTCCCTCCCTCCCCATCTCTATAAAAATAAATAAATGAAATAATTTTTAAAAGAGTTTCTTTATGGTAAAGGAACAATTCTGAATCCTGATTGTGGTGATAGTTAGAGAATCCACACATATGATAAAATTTCATAAAACTATACACCCCCCAAAAAGGAATGCATGTAAAAATTCGCAAAATCTGAATACAATCGGTACCTAAGTTAATAACATTAACCAATGTTTACTAGTTTGTATAAGATACTATGGTTATGTAAGATCATATCATTGGAGGAAACTAGGCAAAGGGTAAATGGGAACTCTTTTTTGCATCTTATTGTGAGTCTTAAACTATTTTATAAAAAAAGAAATGAGTAAAAAAGAGAAAGAAGAATGCAAGGGGATTACAGGGGCTCAAGTTTCTCAGATTTGTCTCAATCCACTAAAATGTCTTCATTCTAAGTCTCAGGGTCCCACTTTTCCCCAATCCATGCCCGACACTCACTTAGAAGGGATTCTGGATCCTCAGTGATATCATTGCACTGATGAGTTAACCAACCCTGGTATTTCCTTGCTTCTCTGCTCCTGGACTTCTTTCATATGTGATTATAGATGCCCTTCATGTTTGAATTGTTTTTATATTCTTCTTGTTCAGTTGTTTTTGTAACTTGAAACTGAATGCAATACTAACCAATTTATATTCCACATAATTAGTATATTAGTTAACCAATTTACTCTCTAGTGACTTCCATCCTCTCCCTTTCTGAAATTATTTTTTCTAAACAAAACAATGTTATATTAGTTGGAAACTTTTTATTTCGAAAAACAGAAAACTCAATTTAAATTGGCTTAACTGAAAGAAAAAATCTATTAGATCATATAAATGAAAAAACAAAAAACAAAACCAGAAGCTCTAGGATAATGTGTATACTGACTTAGGAGTTCAAACAGCATCTTCAGAATTCATTTTTTCTCGAGTTCCCATTTCTGCTGTTCCTTTTCTTGGCTTCCTTTGTAGTCACCGAGTGGCCTCAAGCTCCTGGCTTCATTCACCCTTACTACTAGAAGTTCCAACAGGAAACATGTTCTCCCCAACCCCTACTCTCCCAGCAAATGTCTTCTCTGACACAGTGACTCTGAATGGATCATGTATCTATCCTTCAATCAACCTGTAGAGTTATTATGGGCCTGGGTTTATGTCACTTTGTCATTTGGGCATGGTGTCAGCATTACTCAAAGCTCTTGGTCCACGAGTGGAAGCAAGGAAATCAGTGTCAATGAAAGTAGAATAAATGCTCAAGAAAAAATGTTTCGGAAAATAAATACTAATGATTATATTGGGACATAGTTTGCCATGCTTAAACTGAAATTGATTTAATTCTGAAACAGACTTGGAGGAAATATTCTGACATTTTAGACTGTCAGCCTTTTGAATAGAAACAATGTGGTAGAAAAAAATGAGCACTGAAGTCAGGAAACTTTGTTTCTAGCTTAACACTGAGGCTTACTAGCTTTGAGAGCTTCAGCAAATCACCTAGCTTCTCTGGTCTTGATTGCCTCACATGTAAAACGAAGTAGTTAAAAATATTTGTACATATAGTGAGTACACAATGAGTGTACTCATTTTTAAAATTTACTCTCTAGTGACTTCCACACATAATACACTTATGTTTGATAAGTGCCAAGGGGTTGGTGTCAGAGAGTCACAACTAACATTTCTATGACCGAACTTGTTAGAAATGTAAGCAAATTGGGGGCCATATTTTTTTACCTTTGTGCAAAGTTGGCTCTTGAAGGCACTCTGCTCATAAGCAGGGACCATTATCAGCCCCTCACGCACCTGTGCCTGTCAGAATCTGTCTTTGTGAGTTGAGGCGTTCCTGCATCATCCCCACAAATCTGTACAAACATCCCAAATCCCAACCAACAAGTAGCAGTTCTTTTCCTTTGCCTTCCCAAGTTATATTCACCAATAGTGAGAGCTGGAGAAATGTAACAAGACTCTTGTGAAATCTTAGATTTGTTTTGTTCTGTGCCACGCCCCGCCCCCCAAGCCTAGGAAGACTGTATAGAGTAGTTTTTCCCTTTCTGTTGGCATGTGATCAGACACTCAACAGGTAAATTCCAGCAATGCCTCATGTTACCATGAACCCTTTTGAATTTTGTTAGGCATTCCATTGCAGAAAATATGCAAATTGGCAGTGAGTTCAATTATAATTCTTAGTGCAAACTTAGTACAAACTTCATTCTTGTTTGTGTGCTTGTTTTTTATTTATTTATTATTGAACGTACAGCTTACATTCAATATTATTTTGTATTAGTTTCAGGTATACAGCACAGTGGTTAAACAGTCATATACTTTACAAAGTATTCCCCCCATATTCCCAGTACCCTTCTGGCATCATATATAGCTATTACAATATTATTGACTATATTCCCTATGCTGTACTTTACATCCCCATGACCATTTCGTAACTACCAATCTGTACTTCTCAATCCCTTCACCTTTTTTGCCCTGTTACCCTCCTGCCTCCCCTCTGGTCACCGTTAGTCTGTTCTCTGTATCTGTGAGTCTGCTTCTGTTTTATTTGTTCATTTATACTGTTATTTTGATCCCATATAGAAGTGAAATTATATGAATATTTGTATAATTTTACTGATTTATTTAACTTTGCATAATACCCTCTACGTGCAAATAGTTAGTTTTGTTATTTTTAATGGCCAAGTAATATTCCATGACATATATGTATGACTGCTTTTTTGTCCACTCATCTATTGATGGGTTCTTGAACTGCTTCCATAGCTTGGCTATTATAAATAATGCTGCAAGGAACTTAGGGGTACATATATTCTTTCAAATTAGTGTTTTGGGGTTTTTTTGGATATATACCCAGAATTGAAATCACTGGGTGATAAGGAATTTCCACTTTTAATTTTTTTAGGAAATCCCATAATGTTTTCCATAGTGGCTACACCAATCTGCATTCCCAACAATGGTGCAAAAGTGTTCCCATTTTACCATAACCTCGCTAACACTTGTCATTTGTGAATTTATTGATGATGGCCATTCTGACAGGTGTGAGGTGATATCTCATTGTGGTTTTAATTTGCATTTCTGTGATGACTAATGAGATTGAGCATCTTTTTTATTTTATTTATTTTTAGAAAGAGGGGAAGGGAGTGAGAGAGGGAGAAGAACATCGATGTGTGAGAGATACATCCAGGGGTTGCTTCTTGCACGCCCCCAGCTGGGGATTTGTCCCACAACCCAGGCAAGTGCCCTGACCAGGAATCAAACTGGCAACCTTTCAGTTCATAGGCCAGCACTCCATCCACTGAGCCATACCAGCCAAGGCAAGCATCTTATTTTATGCCTCTTAGCCAGCTGTATTTCCTCTTTGGAGATGTTTCTATTCAGGTCCTTTGCCCATTTTTAATTGGATTTGTGTGTCTCTGTGTGTGTTGAGCTCCTTATAAATTTTGGATATTAACCCCTTAACAGATGTATCATTGGCCAATATGCTTTCCCATTCAGTGGATTGTCTTTTCACTTTACCGATGTTTTCTTTGCTGTGCAAAACCTTTTTAGTTTGATGTAAACCCATTTTTTAATTTTTTTATTTTGTTTCCCTTGTACAGGAAGATGTGTCAGAAAAAAATATTACTAAGAAAACGTCCAGATATTACTGCCTCTGTTTTCTCTTAGTAGTGTTATGGTTTTGAGTCTTACATTTAAGCCTGTAATCCATTTTGAGTTTACTCTTGTATATAGTGTATATACAACTGGATATATCTTGTATATATCTTGTATCTTATATATCTTGTATACAGAGGAACTTTGGTTCTCAAATTTAATTCATTCCAGAATGCTGTTAAAGAATAGATTTGCTCAAAAACCAGATCACTTCTTCCATTAGAAATAATATAAATTAGCACTGGCTGGTGTATCTCAGTAGATTGAGCACTGACCTGTGAACCAAAAGTACGCTAGTTTGATTACCCTTCTGGGTATATGCCTGGGTTTCGGGCCAGGTCTCCCGTTGGCAACCAATCAATGTCTCTCTGCCTCTCTCTCTCCCTTCCTTCCCCTCTTTCTAAAAAAAATAAATAAATAACATATATAAAAAATAAATAATGTAAATCGAATTAATCCATTCCAGACCCCCAAATGATACCCTGTGTTAACCTTTCTTATATACATTCCATGTCTAATGTGCTGTTTAATCTATAAAGAAACATTTTAGACTTCCGGCCAAGATGGAGGCATAGGTGGAAACACTGGGACTCCTCCCACAACCAAAATTAAGGACAAAAAGATTTAGAAACAAAAACACAACCAGAACAGACAGAAAATTGAACGGTATGAAAGTTCGACAACCATTCATCCAGACCAGTAAGAGGGGCGGAGTTGGCAGCCAGTGGAGAAGGGTTGCAGCAGGAAAAAGCAGTGGCTGGTAGACCTGAGTGTGCAGGCAGCATGGGGCTAGCAAACACCGGGAGCAGGGAGGAAACAAGCAGGCCCAGTGAGGCACACAAGGCCGCTGGCTGACCACGGTCACACATTCGTGCACAGATAAACTAGGCAAAAACAGGCAATGAGACAGGCCATGCAACCCAGGGCCCCAGCACTGGGAAATAAAGCCTAAAAGCACCCATTGAAAACACTTGTGGGTGGTGGACGTGCTGGGAGAAACAGCCTCATAGGTGAGTTTGTTGGAGAAACCCACAGGGTCCTAGAACATACACAAACCCACCCGCCGGGGAACCAGCACCAGAAGGGCCCAATTTGCTTTTGGGAAGCATCAGAGGGGACTGAAGTCCAAAAGAGAGTGGAGCAAACTCCATTGTTCCCTCTCTGAAC
>PVKM010047135.1:0-11535 GCA_004027735.1 Carollia perspicillata
TCTTGGGACATTTTAAATTTTTTAATAAAATGATCCCTTCCCTGCCTGTCACAAATGGGCCATTCGGGACCCTCCCGGATGTTTTCTAAGGAAGACCTCTGTGAACCAACCCCTGCAGTTGCCTAGTCTCTCTGCAATACCACATTGCAGAGCTGGGCTACATAGCTCCGTTTTTTGTGTATACAATTTAGAACTATACAGTGAGCCTGTAGGTGAAGATACTGTTTATTTTCCACCATTCCTTAAATGACAGGTAATAATCTTGTGCTTTTCTACTTCCTCAAAACTCCACAGGGAGCAAAGAAATAGGACTAAATGGAAGAGACCCCTGAGGTAATTTCCTGGAAATTACAAAGCATTCCCCTCCCTCTTCAACCCAGGGCTCATTCTTATTTCTCAGAGGGTCTACACGAGAATCTGTCAGTGCTTAATCTGGGATATAAAATAAAGATTTAAAATTTAAACTGGAACACAGTGTGGACACAGGATGCCCTAAATGTGTCAGGGTTAGAAAAGATTTCCCAAGAGAACCTTTAACAGGTGATTTTTTTTTTAGGCTTCATGGTTAATCTGGGAGAAGCCACGTTTAGTTTATAATATTATATCACATTATGTTATTAAAACGTAGACCATAAAATCAGAAATTAAGAAAAGAAACACCATCTTTAATTTCTAAAAACTGCAAACAATAAAGATGGTCATTTGAGAATAATAAGAAAGAAATGATTTTTTTTTGTCACATGAACCACTTGAGAATCTGATACAAAATCTATATCCTCGCACTGCAAGATGCACACACCCCATTCTGTGCACAACTTTGGGAGGTCAAGAGCACCCTGAGGACAATCCTTGTCCCTAGAAGATTCCACCAGCCTAATAAGTCCTTTTCCCTTTTTCTTTTCCTTTCTAGTTATCATCTGTATATAGACAAATATTGTAAACACCTTAGATCATTTTAATCATAGGGTAGCTCTACTTTACATATTTTTTTCAGTTAACACTATGTCATAAACATGCCCCCATGTTATTTCCAATCATTGGAATTATCATTTAAAATGGCCTTGCCATAGTCCACTTAAACAAAATGCTGTGATTTACACAGCCATTACTTATTGTCAGACACAGAGGTTGCTTACAACTTGTCTCTGTGAAAATCTGCTCCATAATGAATATTTTCGTGCATCTGGAAAAGCAGTAACTTTCAAAGGAAACATCCAATTCTTCTACTGTTTTCTTTCCAAACACCTTATGGTGTCTGTCTCTCTGTGCTGTCTGTAATTTAGTATTTTGCCTGTGAAATTCTAGTATCTAGTTTTATTTTGAGCTGCTGTGCCATGTGCCAAATATACTTAACCCCATCTCTCTCCCCGTGGTCTCTCTTTTACCTGCACCCACCTACTCCAAGACTGCGAGGACACGGTTGCCCTCAAGTTCATGATTCACAGGAGGAACAAGGATTGTCCTCAGGGGCACCCTTGACCTCCCAAAACAGTGTGCAAAATGGAGCGTGTGCATTTTCCAGTGAGGCGATACAGATCTTGGATCAGATTCCTAAGTGGTCCAGGTGACCAAAAAGGAGTAAGAATTGTTGACGAGGGCTGTTTTCTAGCAGCACGTATCTCTTCTCTCCCCTCGGCCTTCTCCTCTGCTCTGGTCAAATTCTGGCCTAAAACCTCCCCTTTTTTAATCCTCAAGTTGCCATCCTCCTTTCCCGCTCCTGCCCTCCTCCTTTACTGTCAGCCTTATTGAATGAGCGGTTGCATCCTGCCACGTTTACTTCCTCACCTCCTGTTTATGCCCTAACTCCAGGGTCTTCCTTGTCTCCTTCTGCTGAAATGGTTCTTCCAGAGGTGTGTGCCTGCTCATCGCATAACCCAGTCATTGACTTTTACTCTTCACCCTTAGACTTCTCTTTCAGTTCTGGGATTATTGCCCTCAGTTTTGTAACCTCTTTTGCCTAATCATTGGAGTTAGTGCCTCCTCTGGGCCTTCACCTCTGGCATCTCTTACTGCTGGCCCCTCTCTCCCTGGCTACCAAATGCAGGTCTTCTATCATGTCCTGTCACCAGGCTCCTTTGCTTCCTGGAGTCTTCCCTTTGACCATTTTATTTAGACCCATATATGTGCTGCTTGCATCTCTCTCCTGAAACCTGGGCCCATATATATGAAGTGCCAGCTGTACTGGGGCATCTGAAAGTACTTCCAACATGTCCACAAACAGACTCATCACCTGTCCAGCAGCTCCTCTGGAGTTCCATATTTCCACGAGAAGGACGGCCATGCTTTGTCGGTCTGGACTCGTCATTCTCTGCTGCTTTTCCCTTAGTATTGCGAGCCAAGGCCTCTCTTTCCACAATGCCTCTTCCGCCTGCTGCCCCTCTAATTTAGCCTCTCACTGCCTGTCCTCAGGACGGTCGCAGTGGGCTTGACTCTCTTCTTGCTTCATCTTCCACAGTCCCTTCACCACTCTCGGTGCCTCTCGCCAGCACTCCCAGATTTACTTCCCTAGCATGGGTCTGAGAGCTTCACTGTCCTGCTCAAGAGGCTCCTGAACATTTCCTTATTCAGCAAATTATCTCAAAACGCAAACCACTTCCCCAACACTCCCTTACATACACCCCGCTCATTCATATCAACGTTTCAGCATTTATCATTAGAATACATAGATGCATAAACATTTATGTTCATAGGGGTGCTTTTTAAAGCAAAAACCTAGTACATTCATTCATCAAATTTCCTCTTTTCCCTATACCTTATCTCTTCTTGAAGATTCTGGGTTCAATCCATTTATAATTCAACAAAAGTATTTTTGAGCACCTAATATACATCGGCCTGGCACCTGAAGGAAAGGTGAAGGTTGAATCAGAAGCACTAGGCGTCCGTGGAAAGCACGAAAGCTTTCTCCTTGCTCCTACTTGTCATGCTCATTGGGTGACAGTCTTGATGAGAAACCAATGGCCCCCTCGAAAGGGATGGTCAGGGAGAGTTCAATGAAAAGACAATTCAAAAAGGTTAAGAGGGACTGACTAGAAAGAGTAGGGAGAAGTTGTTGCTAGAACTTAATAAGAGTACTACCTGCATGACAGGGCACCTGACAGGCACCATGACCTTCTGCAGAGGAACATGGTCACTGCCAAACCACAGCCTGGCAGTGTCTGTGGGGGCACTGGGTCAGTGGGGGCGCTGGGTCACCCCCACTTCTCTCTCCTCTCATTCTTTGATCTCTGGTCGGTTCTTCCCATTGGTCACAGTCAACTAAACCTGGTGAGCCAGAAAGCCTGGTTAGTGCAGCCAAAGAGGAAGGCCTCCTGGGGTGCAGGAGGAGGCAGAGAAGGGTCAAGAGTGGAGGAAACACCTATAACTTTATTGCACTGCTGATTCTTGAAGGTCTGTCTCCAGGGACACAGGAAGTTCATCTTGGCTAAAGCTCCTGGGCTTAATTAATTTCTGTGCCAATGGGAGTTTCTGGCTGCAACAAACTTCTTTTCCCTCCCTCTCTGCCTACCTCCAGGCCAGGAAGCCCTCTTCCCATTTCTTATCCCTCTGCCACCTTCCTTTCATGTTGCCAGATGGTTTCAACTAATTATGGGACAGATAATAAACCCTTATAGACCAAATTAAGTAAGATGTGCTAATTTTTATTAATAGTTTGTATTACAGCTTATATTTTACATTAGATGGTACTGCTTTAGCAATAAGAAATTAATGAGAAAGTTGACTTAATTTTGGAGGCAAATGACATTGAAGTGACTGGGATATGTTCTTTACTAGAAAGCTTAAAACAGAACACTTTGCAACCTTCCTCCGAAGCCCCAGCCTGAACCTGCCGGGGGAAGGGTGTGGTGGCAGACACTGATGATGGCCTGTCCCCTTCTCAGCATTTATGTGTACATTCTCCTCCTTTCTTCATTCCTTGTTCCAGACTCACTCCATGCCACCATAGGTCCATCAGTTGATTCGGGAGGGGCTGAGAAGCTGGGACTGGGGAGGTGGTGGTGAGACCTATTATAAGGTAGTACCTCCCCGCTGGGGAGGGTTGGCAAAAGTGAGAAAGAAGTGGAGATCAAAGCCAAGAGAGCAATAGTTCTGTGTCAGGAAGGCTTATAGACCTCTAGAAGTCATGGTGTAGGTCTGGGAACCCTGTGGGGTTAAACTTCTGGTTTTTATAGGGGCTGATCCTTTGCGGCACAATTCAAGGGCAAGGCAAGGCCCTGAAAGTTGAATAAAATGTTGTTCAAGAGCATGGGATCTATAGAATCTAAAAGAAACCCAAATCAATAGAGCTTTCCCTTGAAAACCTATAAATAGTTTCTTGAAATCACTGCTTTGCCTAAGATCTTGGGACAGACACTATTTCTAGTAGCTCTCCTGTATGACATTGCTGGCTTCTCCACTTCACTTTTATACACTCAAAGTGATAAGGAACCCACAGGACAGTGAAAGTCAGATGTGTGTGCCACCACGAGCATGTTTGCTACTTTCTGTTTGTGCCAGTGTGCATGTAGGAGGGCTGGGTGGGTGTGTCTTCAAAGAAGATCAGACCTCAAAGAAATGCTGAAATTCTATACTTAACCCCTATAACTAATCAGGGGTAAATAAACAATGCCCGAGTTTAGGCAGGACATGGGTAGATGCAACTGAGATTACAGCAGAGGATAAGCCTCTAGCTAAGGAGAGGCTGACCTATCAAAAGATGCCTTAACTCTTCCCCTCGGGAGTTCCCCTTCTAGTTCTTTGAGTGGCTCTATCTTGGGTCACTGGCATACATTGATTTTGTCTACTCTCTTGGGCTCAAACCTGGACAAAAAATTAAACCCTTTTTTTTTTGACTTCCTCATGTGATTGAGCCAGTCTGGGGGGTTGAACAGGGTTGAGCTTCATGAGTATACTCCTGTAACGTGAAGAACAAACACTGCACAGATTGCAATCTTCTTCTTTATATCCATGTTGCTTTCCCATAGGCTTTAGCATATCTATCTCCTGCCATGTGGGGGTTCTCTTTCTGGAGGTCACATCTGCCTAAGCCTAGGAACAAGTTTTTCCACAGCAGATGGGCTCACTAACTTGGCCTACCTGGGAACTTTAAAAAGACCCAGCCCACCCACCCAAAAGCATGTTAGGGAGTATATGAATCTCATAGGCTTACAGACAACATGTAGATCTACCCACTGAGCCTAGACATTCACTCCCTTTCTCTACTTTGAAAGACTGGTTTTCTAATCTTTTGAAATTTACCTTTGCATTGCCTGATGGACCACTTGGATGGCCAGCTCCGCACTGACCATTAGACATGACATTGGTGCCTATGTTCTGGCCACGTGAATACAACAAAGGCACCTGCCCTGGTTCAGTAGGAGTTACTAGCCTGGCTTACTTCCTTCCAGTCATTCTCACCAGGTGATGGGACCTGGCGCCTACTGCCTCATGCGTCATATAGTCACTGAAAGAATGAGAAGCATTAGGATGGCTTTCCAAACAACCTGAGGTTGAATGGCATGAATTTCCTGACATGATGTTGAAAACCAAATTCACAGAAGTATGAATTTATTTTAAAAACATGTGACCCTACTGTATTTCAGTAATGAGACTTGAACAAAGCTGACTAGGATTTTAATAGACTTTTGTCTCCTTGTGCCTCAAGCCCAGCACTATTCCCCAGTCTTGCCCCTTGAATAAGAACAAACGAAGAAACAACTTACTGTAAACTGGATTTGGCAGCCACCCATGATGTAGTCCAAGAAAGAATGCATCTTGTGGATCTGCATAGGAGGAGGAGGGGACATCGTCTTAGTAATAGTGTCATCTGTGTCCTTACAGATAGGAGGCTTAAATTTTGGGGTTAGGCTGCTAAACTAGAGGAAAGAGCAGAGAGAGATCTGTGGGGAAAAGATGGGTCAGCTGATTGGTTTCATTAAAAAAGAGAAAGAAAGCAATGCTGAATTCTGACAAGCCCATTAGGACTGCAGATATCCATCCCTTGCTCCTCCTCTCCCCTGTTTTGGTTTATGCATAGTTTTCATCAGCCTCTGTCTCTGGGGTGAGACTAACCCTATATTTTTCAGGGGTCACCACTGTTTTGAAATCAATAACGTCTCATACTGGGTGTCAGTCCTCCTCCCTGTGTCTAAGTCCTACTCCTGGTAACATTCTTTTTCTACAGAGAATCTAGATGGGCAGTGTCAAGATCCCAGGGACCCGAGAAGCCCTCTGCCAACAGTTTCCAGTTAGTTAAATTCCTCCCATGCCGTGAACAGCAATGACTAACATTTATCGAGCACTTACAGTATGTCAGGCACTTCATATCCATTATCTCATTTAATTCTTAGAACAACCCTATCAAGGTATACTATTATTATTGTGCCCGTTTTGTAAATGAGGACACTAAGGCTAAGATTACCTACCTAGTAGATGGAAGAGGAGGGACTCGAATGATGGCAGTCTGGACTGCATAGTCCATTCTTTTGACCTCTATGCTGGAAGTCCACATGGTCCTTGCTTTCTGCCCACCACTGCCATTTGAGCTCTGATGTGCCTTACTGATTTCCTATTTTAATTTCTGCTTCTTTGTGATTCTACTGCAGGACTCTTGGTCACTTTCATCTATTCATTTATTCAACAAGGTTTATTGAGCCTTTCACTCCACCCCCACCCTACCAGGTACTAGATATTAGAGTCATAGTGATGAGAAAAAAAAGACACAGTACCTACAGTAGTGAAGGTTATAGATCCTTTTACTTGGACAAATAGTAACTGTGGTTTTTAACACTTCTCAGACTCCATCTAATGCTCAAGGCAGCTTCTCAGAGACTGACCCACAAAACCCCATGTTGGTGTCTCTATTTCTACCTCCAGATGGCACC
Source organism: Carollia perspicillata (assembly GCA_004027735.1). Lineage (NCBI taxonomy): Eukaryota > Metazoa > Chordata > Mammalia > Chiroptera > Phyllostomidae > Carollia > Carollia perspicillata. The sequence goes on from PVKM010047135.1 coordinate 6,861, forward strand.
TACCTACTAGCAGACTTGTTTAGAGCTGATGTTCACTTAGTCCTCTGAATAGTGCTTGCTCTTGGCTTCCTTATGGCAGTGCTTTGCCTGATAGTTGGGATACCCTACTATTGTACATATACTAAGGAAATGAGTTCGATAGCAATGGCCTTTGAGTGCTGAACTGTCAGATCAACCTCATGGAGAATGAAAACAGATACATGCACATATCCTATGACACCTTAAGGAGATGAGTGAATTTGTTCATCTAGATCTTCTTTTCTCCTGCTTCTTTGGGTGCAGGAATGGCCACATGACTGTTTTGAATGTACCTGGGATGTGACTGGTAGAAGGAGGTAAGCTGACCAGAGACGACTGCCTTTGAAAGAAGAGTTTATCACTCAGAGCTCCCCAAAGGTGAGGAGGCCTGTCTGTCATGCCAGGTAGGTGGGGCAGATGGAGAAGCACTAGGGCTAGTTAGGAGGCAGGAGTGAGGGGAAGGTGTGGGTAAACATCTTTATTGTGGGTTTTATGGGAAAAAATGAGTGAGGTGGGGCAAGCAGCTGAGCAGGTTAAGGTTTGGATAATTTCAGCAGGCTCCAGCTACAGGGGTGGTCTCTAATTGTCTGAAACCTGGCCCTGGGGTGATATAGGAAAGGGGGAATGTTGCCTTGGTGTATAAAAGTAAAGGAGGTGGTTGGGAGTATAGGCTCTGGATTGGTTGGTCTGCATATTAAAGGCAGGCTTGCAGGCAAATGGATTGCTATCTATAGGAATTAGCTACCTCTGGGAGGGGCAGTCCCTACAAGGCCCTCAGGTGTCAAAGCATCATAAACATAAAAATAAATAAATAAAAGATATGATTAAAACAATGACCCCAGAAGGCCAGTCACAATACATTATTCCCTGGTCCCAGGGACTGGTTCAAGAGTGGGCATGTGACCAGCACCAGTCAAGTCAGTCTTTTCCTGTACTCTCTTGTCATGTAAGGACGTGCTCCTGCAGTTCCTGCAGCTCTGGGGAGGCCAGTCTGGGAGAAGGAACCTGACATATTTAGTGGGGAAGTGGATGGAACTTAAATCCTACATGGTGGAGTCAGAAAGACATAGATTAAAAGCTCAGCTCTTGAACTTACCACTTGTGATTGATCTCATTTGACAGTGAAAATCTCAGGGTTGTGATAAGAGCAAATAGAATTTAATATAGTTACCCTTACATAGTAAGTACTCAACCAGTGGCAGAATTTTTCTCAGATGCGATTTAAGGGGTTTCCTTGTTGGCATATGAACTTTTCTGGGAAGTTAGAGCCCCTCTGGGAGAAAATTCTAGGCCCTTCAATCTTCTTCCATTGTCTTGTTTTCATGGTTTCCTTTCAGCAGGAATGAAGTGCCACACATAAATCACTGACCACTGTGACAGACACATAGTAGGTGCTTCGGAAAGGTCAGTTGCCCGCTTTGGGGATCTCCCTCTGACGCTGCCCTGGGCAGAGAATACACTGACTTGTGATCAGGACTCTCCTCTCTTTAGGGGCAGGACTGTCCTTGTGGAGGGGATGGTGGCATTGAGCCACCACAGTGCCAAGAACACCCATGTATACATGTCACATTATACGTCCATTATACATTGACTTTCTGATTTTTATTTTTAAATAGGTCACATCTTCTTGACACTCTCTCCCTCTGCCCACTCAACTATTCCTCCAAGACAGCCCTAGCTTCACACTCCTGAAAGACAGGTTAGGTACATACCTTACATTGATTCAAAATCACAATGCCCGAGTTCTTATAATTCTTCTTCTTGGCTTTGTACTTGGGGTTGATGCACTCCCACTGCACCTGCAACAAGAAGACTCACAGCATGATTGCCTGCTCAGGAAGAAGCAGAGTCATTTGATGAGGTCAAGCCCCCAGGCGCTGCTGCAGAGGAAACTGGGGACTGCCCAATGGTCTCCAGGTGATAACCTTTGTGTCTAGAGTGAATGTAAGGGGAGTGGTTGAGGGTAAAACTGATATCAGACTATCTGGTTTGAATCCCAACTCTTCCACTTTGCAGCTGTGTGACCTTTGGCACATTACAGTTGACCCTTAAAACCTGTGAAGGTTGTTTGAAAATCTGTGTATAACTTCTGACTCTCCCAAAACTTAACTACCCTTGGTATCCAAAAGGGATTGGTTCCAGGATCCCCACAATAACAAAATCTGTGGATGGCTCAAGTTTCCTATACAAAATGGTATAAGTCAATGTACACAGTCAGCCCTCTGCATCCAAAGACTCCTAACTGTGGACTGAAAACAGTGCAGTTACTTACTGAAAAGATCTTCATATAAGTGGACTCATGCAGTTCAAACCTGTGTTGTTCAAGGGTTAACTGTACTTGATTGCTCTATGCCTTGGATATATCCACTGTAAATGTAGCTTATAATTGTATCTATCTCATAGGATCATTGTGTGGATTGAATAATTAATCCATGAAACACATTTAGGACAGTGCCTGGCACTTATAAATGCTTACAGTTCATAGGGTCAAGTCAATCACCAGAAGAAAGGAGAGATCTGAACACACCCAGTTGAGAACCTGAGTGCTGAGTCTTAGTGCCTGAGAATTCACTTAAAAGGTAGAAAAACTGAGGAACATTGACTACTGGCTACAAGAAATTCATGGGGCTAATGATGTGTTTACTGAGCACTAAAATAATGGATTGACACACTAGATCTCCAAAGAGAGATCTTTGAAGGATAGGATCAGAGCTGCAGGAACATCTGGGGACTGAGGAGGGAGCCACGGGGCTTTCTAGAGGAACAGATCTCAACCTTTCCAGCCTCTGGAGCACTTCATGGGATAAAGTCAACTGCAAGTCAAACATCCAATGAATGCTTCTGTCCATCATGGCGTGGGAGCTGAATCCTTGAATTTCTACTCAGGAGACAAATTTTCACTTTCTGAAAATTGTGTCTGAAAATGAAGCGATCTCTGAGGCAGACATGAATGAATAGGTTGGAGTGATAGAGCACTGGCCCACAGAGATCCATTCCTCTCAGTGTCCTTGCATTTGTGTGGTTTCCTCCCACAAAGATGCTGAGATTAGTCACATGACTTCTTTGACCAATGGAACATTAGCAGAAGTGATATGAGCAGAGGATTGAAAAGTGCCTTTACATTGGGGCTTGGTGCTGGGAAGTTCTCACCACCATGTGAAAAAAGCTCAGGATGGTTTCTTGGAGAATAAAAGCACATGGAAAAGTTCCAACTGCTGAGGCAAAAATGCATAAGTAAATTCAGTTGGCACCATATGTAGCAGAGAAGAGCTATTCCAATGGAACTCAGCCTAAATTGCCAACCCGGAGAATCATGAGTAAATACTGATTGTTTTTGTTTTACATCAGGAAGTTTTGGTGTGACTTGTTACTCAGCAATAGATAACTGATGCAGTAATTTCTCAACACTGGGGAAGTTGCAGTAGGGGCTGGGTAACCACACACAGGTTTGGGAGAGAGGAATGCTGTACAGGTTAAGAGGCCTCTAAGATTCCTTCCATTGAAAAAGAAAAAAGAAGAAAAGAATGGAAGGAAGGCAGGAAGGCAGGAAGGGAGGGAGGGCAAGAGGGAGGAAGGAGGAAAGAGTCAAAACTTAATGTGAAATCAGGAGATCTCCAGCCATATTTTTTAAAAGACCTAATCTCTCCACCATCATGATGATCGTCTTTCTTTCCTCTCTTCTGTTTTCTTCTAATTCATTCTTCATGGGGCCATCACTTGGTAGTCAAGGATTCCATTCTGTCTCAAAGTAGATTTAGTATTTCAGAAAAAGCAACTCAAGTCCACCCCTGAATCCATCAACACTGAAATTGCCTTTCCTCCAAAGCTTCCTCTAATGTTACAGTGTACACAAGTATCTTAGAGATTTACCTAGAAATTGGAAAGAAAAGATCCTAAAATTAGATCTGCTGATTTTTTTGTCATTTTCAATAATTGCTATTAAGCTCAATTTTTCAGTCAAGCAGGACATAATAAACTTTGAATGAATCAGATTCCAAGTTCTACTAAGAATTATAATGACCACCTAGGAAAAAGTCTACTCATTTCCATCTCAGGCAAGGATGGGCCAAGAGTGGAGAATGAGTTGGCTCAGCCAGACAAGGGCTCCCAAGGAAGCAAAATCAAAACTGGCAGGTACTTGGGGACTTCATGCCTGATGGGTGGGCAGGTGGTGCTGAATGAGCCAAGTCTAAATGGTCTGCATCTGTCTTGGCATGAAATTGTCATGTAGCTGTGGGCTTTTTACTTTCTATCTACCATCCCACTTAACTCCTCCTATAGCTCACTTTTCTAGACAAAAGAAGGGGCTCAGAGAAGAGGCTCAGCCACACGGGTGGTCACTGGAGGAGCTGGGATCAGACCACACCAGCCTCACTCCAAAGCCTGGCCTATAAGTTGTCACACTCACCCCTAGGAGGGTCTTGGAGGGACTCCCCTATTTGTTCTTTCATGTCTCCCCTTTGGCCACTCAAACCAAGCATGTTCATAAAGGCTACCTAGGACTTAATCAGAGTTGATCAAGAATTTACTCTCTACCTGAACAACCTTAACTCTCACAGGTAGGAGCTTGAAAGCTATCTCTTTGTCTCTCTGTCTCTACATGTCTCTGTCTCTTTGTCTCTCTGTCTCTGTCTCTTCCACAGCATTTAGGCCTCCC
>PVKM010047136.1:0-11526 GCA_004027735.1 Carollia perspicillata
ATTTTAATGCTGTTTTCTTTAGCTGTGCAGAAGCTTTTTATTTCGATGAGATCCCATTTGTTTATTCTTTCCTTTATATCCCTTGCTCTGGGGGACATGTCAGAAAAAATGTTGCTGCGTAAGATATCTGAGATTTTCCTACCTATGTTCTCCTCTAGGATTTTAATGGTGCCATGCCTTACATTTAAGTCTTTTATCCATCTTGAATTTATTTTTGTGTATGGTGTAAGTTGGTGCTCGAGCTTCATTTTTTTGCACGTAGCTGTCCAGTTCTCCCAACACCATTTGTTGAAGAGACTATTTTTACTCCATTTTATGGTGTTGCCCCCTTTGAATATTAACTGACTGTAGTGACTTGGGTTTATTTCTGGGCTCTCTGTTCTGTTCCAATACCTTTTCTATATTAATTTATTTCAACTTCACAAGTAAGAGTTAGATGATTAGTTCCATTTCACTGACAAGAAACCTGAGGCTTAGGAAACTTAATCAAGTTCAAGGTATTCCAACAGAGCCAACAAGAGTAGAGGCCAAACAGCACAACTCCAGAGTCTGCATGCTTGACTACTATACTATATCATGGCAGCCACAACTCTGGCTTCGTATGCACAGTCTCACCATGGAAGGTTTTTTGGGCAAAATACTTAACTGTTAATGTGTTGACGTTTTCAGGATAGTATGAATCTGTTAATGACAGCAGTGTGTTCATTCAACAAGTCTTACTGAGTGCTTCTTACAGTACTCTGTTAGGCGCCATTCTGGATATAATAATGATTGAGGCATGTTCCCTTACAGCAAACTGGAAAGGCAGAAAATAATCTATGTTGTTAACTGCAAGCAAATTAAGGTCAAGGCCTATACGTATACTCTGAAAACCTGTTTATAGAGAAATACTACCTTTACTAAGTAGTAACCTTCAGCTTACAAAAAAATAATGCAATATGGGAAGCCTTTGCTTTCATTAATAAACTAAAAATTTAGTTATTACCATATAACAATAAAGGAATCATTATTAAGAACATGATTAAGTACTTTCTATGACACAAAAAACAACTTAAGCTCCCAGGACCAGAAAAGTTTATATGCAGAATGAAAAAATATCTATCTTATGTGGATATTTTCTGAATAACATTTCATCCCACAAAATTATGCAGAAGAATTCAATAACAGTAAAAAAAAAAAACAACAAAATTAGAAAACAGAGGTAGTCCAGAATGTAATTTAGGGCCATTCATATACTTTTCAGGTGGGATAAGATTGGTCCCCAACCAAAGGATTATTCCTTCAGTTGCATTATTTTTAGCATCGTAAGTCTTTTATCTTGAGTGGAAGAGAGGGTATACACATTGTGAAGAAATAAATAAAAAATATCAGCAGGCTATGAGTGTATATGTCATGGCCAGTCAGAGAGACATGAAAGAGAAAAACAGAAACTATTTCTAAGAAAATGTGAATAATGCCATGGGAAATTAATTATGTATCTGTATCAATTGATTTTAAATCATAATATGTAGATGATTTCTCCTCCCTAGAGACCTCTAAGTATTTGTCAGAGACTTGTTCATAGATTCTACTCATAGATTTGCAATAAATAATTGCAGATTTCTTGGTAGAGTTGAGTACTTTTGTCATACACATTGGGAGCTTTGGTACCAGTGTCAAAAATGCCATGACCTTGTGTGGCCTCAGTTGTCATATGCTGGTAATTCTCAAAGCTCTGTCTGTCTCTGACAGCTCACTGTACATTGTCAGTAGATAGCTTCTTTCCACAAAAAGTATCATATCTGGTGTTCTGTATCTTACTACACTGACCCCACCAACGTCCTGAATCTGGGATTCATTCTAGAGCCTTTTCTCAGAACACAGTGCCCACATGCACTCACACCACACACATACACACACTCATAAACAACATTTGTTGTGCTGAGAAAACACCTCCTCTTTATCTATTATCTGATCCATTCTAACCATTACTAATTCCATGGCCTTAGCTCTGTCTTCACCTGAACTACTGCAGTACCGATAAGCAGTAGCCTACTAACTAGTTTCTCTCACTCCAATCTCAGTTTTCTGTAGTTTGTTTTCCACACGGCCAACAAAAAAGTGTTTCAAAGCTGATTTAATAGTGCCACTGGGTAATTTAAAATCCTTTCTCAATAAAAGTAGAAGTTGCAGACTCTTTTGTGTATCATACCTGAGGCCTTTTTATATCTCCAGCCTGAACTCTGCTTTTTTCATGCCCACCATGTCACAGACACATGCACATCCATAATCAGCATTAATTTCTTATCATCCTGTCCCCTGTGCTCTCTACAAGTGAAAATGTCTACTTTTTTCTCAACAGCCAATGCTTTTGGTTCTCATCGCCCCCTTCAACTGGAATACTACTTTCATACTACCTACCTGGTGAGCAGTTCAAGCCTTAGCCCTATAAACCATTTCTTATCCTTCCAGAAAAAAAAAATAATCCATATTGTCCTTTGTACTCCTGCTGAACTTATCACGGGAATTTAACATGAACCTAGAATATGCAAGAAACTTATTAACTTTTCTATCGCACACTATTAGCCTAGCTCTTTAAAGCCAATGAGCCTCATCTTAATCATCGTTCCTTTTCAAGTGCCTAGCATGGAATCAGACACATATAATCTTTCAGGAAATTATTGAGGAATAAATGACAGAAAGAATCAATCAATGCATGAATAAAAACCTAATGAATAAATGAGAGAATACAGGAGCATCTGTGCCTGCATATGTATACACTTTCTTCAGGACAAATGAGATGCCACAGAGAGTAGTGGTTAAGCATTCAGACTCTGGTGCTGAAAACTAAAGTTCAGATCCTAGTTCTGTTACTTACTTGCTGTACAGCCTTTGATAAATTCCTTAGGCTTACTATGATTTTGTTTTCTTGCCTGTAGAGTAAGTGTAATTGTAGAACCTACCTCATATGGTTTGTAAAGAGTTTGTAAAGAGTTTATGGGTTGATATACATATGTACACGTACAAGGAACAGTGCTTGGATCAGCTACAACACTATGCAGCATCTGTAGATATTATTAAAGGGTTTGAAAGCTGTTAGTTCACTGCCTGAAAGTTTAGTAAGTGGGAGATAGTTGTCCTCCTCGCCCTTGAATTTACTGAATTTTTGACTCATCTTTTCTTGTATATTTCCATCCACTCTTCCCACTGACATTCAAGCTCCCACCTTTGCAGAATTGGCCAGAGCCCTCCACATGTACTCACATTCTCCCGTGTTGCCTTACTTTTTTTGCTCATGAGTGCAAAAGTAAAGTAAGATTGATTCTTGCTTTCCTCATTCTTTCTCTCTGTTTTTCCCTGTCCTCCTTTTAATGCAATGCCCTCCTTTTTATTCTAGTTTGGCCTGCATTCTCATCTTTCATGCATTCTCTATTGTCCCTTTTCTCCCCCTTTCCTAATAATACTCATATATAGCATGAAGCCAACACTGATGTACACACTTGTTTTTTAGCATATGGGGGAAAAGTTTGTTTATAAGGGTACACACAGATAAATATCTATGTAAGCAAATGGGAGTGTACATGCCTATACTACAAATGCCTGAATATCTCTGTGTTTCTGTGTGTAGGACCCAGCATAAAGATATGCTATTAAACCCACTCAAGTGTATTTTATTGATTCATTATATGAATTGAATAAAAAAGTCAAGTGACTTTTTCTTTTGAATTGGTTACTGCTTTGCTTACAATAAAGAAATTGTCATAAGTTGGGTATTTTGTTTAAAAGAGACCCATATCTCCAATATCCAGAAAGCCACAGTCACAAATCAACATAGACGCTTCCAGCTGTGCTCCTAATCTATATGCCCTAGATAAAAATACGGTGACAAGTTTCTCTGTTTTTTTCTGTGACTTCCAGGTACATAGTATCCACATGCTACTCATTTGGAAATGAAAAATAAAAGGACTTTTGCATTAGGAGTTAATAAATCATCTTTAAAGGCTTTCTTTTGGAAGGGCGAAATTTTAAAAGTGACTTATGGCAGACATTAGTGCTCTCCGGGATATATCACCAGTTTCCAGCCTAGGTGTATGAAAAAACTAGATTTCTTTACTCACCTTGAAGTGAGAGATGGCAATGGAATTGGCTCTGACCAGGGAAAGGTGAGCAAAAGAGACATGGGCCACTTCCAGATGGGAGGCAGATGAACCAGAGCTCCTTCCTGCTATCTGCTTACGGGCAGTGATACTCCAAATGGTGGCTACTCAGTGGGTCCTTCAATAAGAACAACAAATATCAGAGCTCCTAGCTGACTTGCATTGGACATATTAGCTGTTTTTTTTTAAGATTTTATTTATTTTTAGAGAGAGGGGAAGGGAAGGAGAAAGACAGGGATAGAAACATCAATGCGTGGTTGTCTCTCATGTGCCCCCTGCACTGGGGACCTGACCTACAACCCAGGTGTGTACCCTAGACTGGGAATCAAACTGGTGACCCTCAGATTTGCAAGGCCATGCTCAATCCACAGAGCTACAACAGCCAGGGCCATATGAACTATTTTAAACCTCTAAAATGTGGGGGTGGTGTTCAACCACAAAATAACATCATAAAATAACCACAGAATAACGTAGTCTATCCTCACTGCGGAATGATGAAGAGTACAATAAGCTTGGTTGTGTCTGTTTTTTTAATACAAGTATTGAATGATGGAGTAACACATCAAATCTTTCCTGGCAAGAAAGACTTTCTTAAAGATTCTGAAATCATGTTATATAAATAGTGGCTTGCCTAACTCTACCAGATGATTTCTTTGTTCTTTGGTAACATGTGCGTGGTGTTTTTATAACTTAACAGTTCATTCTTTTTTTTTTTTTTTTTTGCATTTACAAATCCAGAGGGGTTAAAGCAAAGTCTGAGATTATTTTTGGCAAACAGTTTTCCTTACCCTCTTCTTTGTCTTTTCCCGCTGGGTCACAGGCATTGAATGTGATGGTGATGAAGATGGGAGGGTGACAGGAGGGCATTCATTGAGTCACAGCAGGAACTCCCATTCCCAAAGCATCTAACAGGACCCAGAAATAGGATGGGAAAAGGTAAGAAGAGAAAAGTTGAAAAAAGAAGTCTGATTGATATAGCAGCTGCTATATATTAAAGTTCAAGAAGGATGGGTTAAAGGAGGATGGATTAAATTCCTTCTAAAAAGGAATTATGTTAAGAATATATCTCTACTACATAAAAAAACAAAAGAAATTGACTTAGACCTAAACAAACAATGTGCAAATTCTAAAGCCATTTTCAGAGATTTTCAACAATTTGGAAAAGGCCAGTCAGTCAACAAATTCAGCTGTCACTACCCAACTTATTGCAGCAAAAATTTCTAGGTTCTAACGGCTTTTGGTCAGTCAATCAAGATCATTCCCATACAAAGCACTGCAGCCATTTAACATTTAAATTGTGAGAATAAAAATATATGCATCTTTAATATGATTTTAAGGGGCCAGAAACTATGATTTATCTCTTTATCTCTCCATGCTTTTCATTTTGTAGGTGCTCAGTAAGTGTTGATAGAGGAAGACTATGTGACCAGATAAACAGATTAGTGAATTAATAAATGAATGCAAGGACATGTTGAAGTATTTATAAACACTATCCACTGTAGCTCATCTGTTCTTCCCTTCTGACCCTCTCTAGTCTGGCCTTAATGAGGTGGTCTGAGTGATCCTTCCAAGATACGAATTTATTCATGTTACTGCATAACTTACAATCAGTTGTTCAGGGATTTCCTATTTCTCATAAGGTCAAGACCAACATCCTTATCACGGCCATAGTCTTGGGTGCCTTGATTCCTGCCCGGCCTGGAACCATAGTTCTCTTGCTCCATTCATATCCGTCTTCTTTCAGTTCCTGGAATGTGCCAGGTTTCCTATAGTTATTTCTTATTTTGCCGTAGGTCACTTGTAGGTCAAGTTCTCTCTGCTGGAAAGTTCTCCACTTTCCACTCACTTGATTTGCACCTATTTATCTTTCATATAAAAAATAGGAAGCACTTCCTCAAGAAGACTTCCTTGACAGAGCTCCCCTGCCCACTAGTCAGTTAAATTCCTTAGAGAATTGTCTCAGTTTCTCAACATTGTGTGATTGTAACATTAACATGTTAACCAACTGTGCTGTACATTCGGGAAACATGTTTATTTTTACTAAACATTGGATCCCCTGCAATCAGTGCACTGCCTAACTTAGGGTAAGCACTCAATAAACAGCTGTTGAAAAAAATGAAGGACTAAATGAATGTGTAACAAACACAGGATTAGATGTATAATGCTTCTTTCAAAACTAGCATCTCATATCCTTAAAAATAAATCCACAGTCTAGTAACTTGAATTTTTGCCACATTCATAAAAAATCTAAGGTAAACTAATCATTGAAAACCACGTCACTGACCCTCTGAATTTGTGAGACATGAGAAGAAGGCACGAGTGTTGATGTCAAGCTGGGGGTTGTAAATTCAATCAAGGAAGACCAGCAAGAGGAAATGGTAAGAAAGATAACCACGGATTAATGTACAGTGAAGACTATTTCTACTTATCCTGTGGTATTTGTTCACGACAAGGGCATTTTCCACTGTTTAAAAATTGATTGTCCCAACAAATCTTGCCTTAGTATTCTGTGCTTAGAATGGTGTGATCTATTCTTGTTCAGCTGGAATACAGGACTAATTAGCAGCCCCACCTAAACCATATGTATGCTGGCTCTACAAGCCTCTAAAAGGATCTATGTCATGAAAGAGTGTTAGTGTATAAAATTTAAGATGTGTTTCATCTACTAACTATTCTTATATTATGAAATTTTTACATGTCTACTAAGATGCTAATTTCTCTAGGGATTTTATTATAAATGGGAGTTTTTTTGTGGTTTGGGCCTTTTAATAAACACACCTGTATAGTTATATTATACTTTTGTAAAAAATAAAAACAGAATACCTCATGCCAGGTGTGCCCAGCATTTGTACAATCTCAAAACCTTTAATACTGTAGTTTTCAAGACACATGAACTAAAAGTTTAAGGCAAAAAAAAAACAACAGTACTTTCTGTCAACTTAATAATTTATTATGTTACAGTAACATTTCAAAAACATCTAATAATGCCACTTTAGGCAAAAGTCTCTCAGAATTTCCATTATAGGAATTCTTTTAAGTTATTATTAACCTTAAACTCTTCAGTCAAATGAACAGTTTATCTGCACCATGTTTCTATAAGTCCATGTGTATGTTTAGAGAAATGTATTTACATAACAAATATATAACTAAGCTAATATTTGCACATTTGTAGCTACATGTATTTACAGCATGATCTTAACTAATCGATTAAAACTCACTAGTCTATAAAATAGCAGATGCACACACCTGGCCTGCCACCCGTTTTTGTATAAAAAAATTTATTGGGTCATGGCCACTCCCATTCATTGATGTATCATCTAATAGTTTTTGTGTGTTACAATGGCAGAACTGAGTAGTTGCAACAAAGTTTGTATCGCATACAAAGCCCAAAACATTTCTGTATACGCCTTTAAGACAAAAAAAATGTCCATCCTCTGAACTAAATCAGACTTGCACTTGTGGTCTGAGCAGCAATTGAGAAAAGTTGGGTAGTATGATAAGGTGGGGTCTTGATACCTCGTTTCCACAATCACTATTTGGGAGGCTCCTTTTTAGCTCCTATGCGAATTATACTATTCAATTAGTATCAAAACTGCCTTTGTAAATTGAATAATTATCATATTTTTCCAAAAGAACAATGAAAAATATTTTATTTACAATCAATTCGTGGAATGTAAAGCACAATATTAGGCATTACTTTATATTTAAAACAGAAAAACAAACAAACAGGGTCATCGACCCTCAAGAAACAGTTTGATGAAAGAGTATGTGATCTGCACCAAAAAAAAAAAACAAAACAAAACCCTAAAACAAAAAGTCTTGTGTACATCTTCTGTGTGGGTGAGCGTCCTTCCCCTGGGCTCTCATACCACCCTCTGCTTGCCTGTTAGTATTCTCTGCCTACAATGGTGTGATCTATTCTTGTTCAGCTGGAGTACAGGACTAATTAGCAGCCCCACCTGAACCATACATCTGCTGGGTCTACAAATATTTTGTATGGCAAAAGTATGTCCACCTATCTTCCCAAGTGGAAGGTGAACTCCTTGAGAGCAGGAGCTGATTTATTTCTGTGTCTCCTTCTGTGGTGCAAGTAATGAGTTCTCAATTTATATTTGTTGAAAGAATGGATAAATGAATAAATGTAACACTTGATGCCTTCAGTTCTGTCATCTACTCTTACTTATGACTATGGCTGATCTATAGAGCTGAATATCTTCAATATTCCTGTGGCTTTAATAAACAAAGTTATCTAGGAAGTTACTAAAGAATCCTTTTACCACCACTACCTCACTGGGTCTTTTTCGTTATACTTTCTTGGAGTAATTAACTTTAAATATTTTAGTAAAAGTAGTATGACATATTGTGTATGGATGAATTAAATTTGACTAACATTCTAGAGGGAGTTAATTAATTGAATAAATGTCTCAATATGAATCAAACTCATTGGGTTAATTAATTTGCACAAGACCTATGAGACGTAACCTTTGGTTGGTGATAGTAATGGGACTTGAGATACATGAAAAATTAAGGGCAGTTTAAGAGAATACAATGTGTTTCTATGAAAAAAAGTATGAGAAGAGCAATCTTGGCAATGGCCAGCACTCCATCACTAGGGTCTTTGACCTGGAGACATCTTGCCACCAGATCCAGTGACAAAGGCCACAGGTCCTGCCCTTAGAGCTCCTAGCTCCCACTCAGAAGGAGTGTTTTTCACAGATGATGCTGATCGGTGAACCTGTCTTAATTAAGCTAAAAATGTCCTGTGAGTATGTCTGTGTGATAATAAATGTTTGACAGGTTACAGCTTAAAATTTGCTTTTTCTATGACTTAATATTTGATAGAGAGGTTGCAGGGTGAAGACTCCCTCTAACCGGGGATGGTCACTGATATTTACTGCAAGGACTAGACTTGTACTGAAGGACCAAATTGGCTTGGCATACTTGGGTAATTTGGAAGTGTTCACAGGAACTGCAGAGTTTAAAAATGAGAAAACAAGGAGTGAGCAGCTGGGATTTAAGGAAATGTTGCCAGGGCTGGAGAGTTAGTATCAGACTAAAGGTAGAAATAGTGACACAAGTTGGCTGGAATTGGAACAGAAAGAGAAGGCATATTCACATTTGAGCCTAGGCCTAGAGCCTGGGGAAGTCCTCGCTGGGGCAAGAAACTTGTACCATATGTGAGAGCATGGTGCAGAAAACGTGTTTTATTTCTAGAAGACTTGTAGATAATGTGGAAAGCAACTGTTGAATATGGTTGTTTGTACACAAGTCAGAGCCACAGATGTTTTATTTATTTTATTTTTTTAGAATTTATTTTTATTTAATCTTTATTTTATGTTTCCATTACCATTTAGTCTCTTTACACCCACCTCCCCCCAGCAATCACCACACTGTTGTCCATGACCATGAGTCCTTTTTCCTTTTTGCTGAGTCCTTCCACCCACTAAACTCGCTGCCCTCAGCTGTCATCCTGCTCTCCATCTATGAGTCTGTCCCCATTTTCCTTGTTAGTTCAGTGTGTTCATTAGATTCCACATAAGAGTGAAATCATATATTTGTCTTTTTCTAACTGGCTTATTTCACTTACCATAATATTCTCCAGGTACATTCATACTGTTACAAAAGGTAAATTTTTCTTCTTTTTATGGTTGAGTAGTATTCCATTGTATAAATGTCCTCTAGTTGTTTTATCTACTCATTTACTGATGAATGCTTGGGCTGCTTCCATATCTTGGCAATTGTAAATAATGCTACAATGAATATAGAGGTGCTTATGTTCTTCAGAATTAGTGCTCTGGGTTTCCTTGGATATATTCCAGAAGTGGGATTGTTGAGTCAAAAGGCAAATCCATTTTTTAATTTTTGGAGCTATTTCTTTAATTCTCTCTACAGTAGCTACACCAATCTGCATTCCCACCAGCAGTGCAAAAGGGTTCCCCTTCCTCCACATCCTCACCAGCATTTGTTGATTTAGATGGCCATTCTGACAGGTGTGAGGAGATACCTCACTATGGCTTTAATCTGCGTTTTTCTGATGGTTAGTGGCACTGAGCATCTTTTCATATGTTTATTGATCATTTGTATGTCCTGTTTGGATAAATGTTTATTCAGGTCCTTTGCCCATACAATGAGCTAAAGATAGTTTATTCAATAAATGCTGTTGGGAAAATTGGACAGATATGTGCAAACACATGATACTAAATCACCTTTTCATACCACACACAAGAATAAATGCAAAATGGATCAAAGACTTGAATGTGAGACCTAAAACTGTCGAAATCCTAGAAGAAAACACAGGCAGTAAAATCTTGGACTTTGCTTATAGCAGTATTTTTTGCATATATCTACCCAGGCAAGGGAAACAAAAGAAAAAAATAATAAATACATGGGACTATATCAAACTAAAAAGTTTTTGCACAACAAAGGAAATCTCAACAAAATAGAAAAACAACCCACAAATGGAAGAACACATTCACTTATATATCTGATGAGGGATTAATATCCAAAATGTATAAAGAACTTACACAACTCAGTATAAAAAAAATAGATACTTTAAATGATAGCACATTTCCCCCAAAGAAAGGTCGCCATGTCAGATGCTAACAGACTGAAATTGAAAGATCACAGATATATAGTCCTAGCTCAGAGCCCACGAGAAAGATGATAAGTTAGCCAGCCTAAACTACTAACAAAGAAATCACTAGATTCTGTTAAGATTCTCCACTGAGGGGAGGGCGTTATTAACAAGTTAACAACCAGGCTTGGGAAGGCTAGAACAGTGCAAAACAGGAAGCCACGCAGAGCCTCATACCATCTGGCCTTGGGAAGGTCTATGCTGTTCCCACTTACAGGACATTTAATCAGTGCCTATTTGGAGAAGATACATGTTCAGGCCCCTCCATCCCCTCATTACTCATCTTCTCTTTCTCAAAATATGAATAAGAAATGTTTATAGTTCTTCCCATTGGGCAAAAACCCTGGTTGTCATCACTGGGTGCTAGAGAAAGAAAGATACCATGACTTTATTTTCTTCTTCTATTACTTTCCATAAATATTCTACCATATTTCACATGGTAGAAGTAGTTTATTTTTAAAAATATTTTTTTCAAATTAAACAAAGTGCCTATGGTCATTTTTAAGAGTTTGGTCAAAACTTAGTTTTATACTCATTCATAAATCATCCAGATAAAAATAAGTGTAAATGAACACACATTCCGGGTAGTACATGGCTTCTGCATGAGCCCTGGGACCTGGTTGTTTAGCCCAAGATATTTCAGTTTAATGGCTGAGTAGTTAAAATAAGCAGTTAACTTATAAAGTCATTAAGTGGCTTTATAAAGAACGGTTCTGATTGAATTTGCCAAACCTCTTAATTAGCTTCATCCAGTAA
>PVKM010047137.1:0-11518 GCA_004027735.1 Carollia perspicillata
GGACCAGAAAATGGCAGGAAGTCGCCACAATTTCTCCATTTAGGGAGGGCTCTAGTGTCATGTACCACAGCTGCTGAATTTAGCAGCAGTTTATTTTCTTGGCCACAGATGAGGAGGTACAACCACACGCTAGGTTCTTGGTGGAAACTTCACATCCTGTTAGCTGTCTCCCGGGAGGCTGACAAGCAGCAAGGTACTAGGAAGGGAGGCTGCCCAGAGGCAGCACAACCATAAATGGAAGCAGAAAGTTGGACAGGGAAGACGACCGATAGGATTCATCTGAAATAAGGTGTTGGAGAAAAGCAGAAAAGCTCTATGAATCGTCTGGACTGCCAGAAAGAAGAACAAGTGGATCCTTGAGCAAATCAGGGCTTACACATTGCTGGAGGCAAAAATGACACAACTAGGCTGTCCTACTTTGGGCACATCTTGATGGGCAGGGCTCTTTAGAAAAGATGGTAATTCTAGGAAAACCAGAAGGCAGCAAGAAGAGAAGGGACAAATATGAGATGGACTGACTCCATAAAAGTTGTCCTAGGCATGAGGAGGGCTGAGCAGTGCCATTGAGGACAGGACACTGTGGACATCACGCATTCATAGGGTCACCGGGAGTTAGTGTTGACTCAACAGCATGTGAACACACACACCTCCTTGCAACAGCAACCACACAAATGCTATGCTGTGCTTGCTTCGGGAGCAGGAGTGTGAGAGAGAGGACCCTGTGTTAGCCTCCTCCCCTTTCCTCCTTAGAGCCAGGCCCAGGTCTCCATGGACCCAGAGAAAGGGAGGCCACAGCCAAAAGGTAAAGAGTATAAAAGATATAAATTCTTGGGCTCTGGACTTCTGTGAATCCAGCTTCTGGCAATGTTACAGAATTTTCAAGGGTAATTTTGACTTCAAATTTTCTTCAAGGGCTGGGTTTAAAATAGCACTTGGAAGTCTTGTGGCTCTGCTGTGCCCTGGCTGAGTGACCTGCTATGGCAGTAACTGAGACAGTGATGAAGAGGGCTCAGCATGACACCTGGTACAGGTACTGTTATTAGGATAACGTAAAAGGTGGAATATGGTGGGATCCCATTGTGCAGGGTCAGGAGGGTCATCGGTGCCTAGTCTGAAAGGCCAGCACCTTTCCTCCATGAAGATGTGACCATCAGCATCACAAGTCCCTGCATCAAGATCTTCAAGCCTACCAAGTGCCCCTCACCAACTTCCTGCTCCCCAAACAACCTTCCGCCCTTGGGCCTGCTTCCTCTGGTGTCTCAACTGCCCACAGGGAAAAATGTGCTACTAAGTTGATAATTCATGTGGCAGGCCCACCCCTGGACACGGTGACTGTTAAGAGCAGGGTGGAATCCCGCCATAGGCTTCACTGGAGAGCACTTCGCTCAACAGAGTCATGCCAGGGCGACAGTGGCCCCGAGGCAGGGAGCCGCACCTACCAGCTGCCGGATGCGCTCATACACGAGGTACTGTGGGAAGGAGGCTTCCACTGGCTCCACCGTAAAGCGCAGCTGGCCATCCCTGTGCTTCTCCAGCTGGTGCAGGGAGGAGTGAAAGTGGTCATAGGCTTCACACGTGACGTCCAGGTGACTCAGAGTGAAGTTCAGCCTGCAAACAAGTGGCCAGCATTCTGCCCATCACGACTGGGAAGGTCTGATCATTCTCTCACAACCTGCCTTCCTGCTGCCTCTGATCTCATACACACTTCAGAGTTTTCACTGGGTGCTTACTGTGTGCTGAGCTTCTATGCACACTGCCTCTCTGAGTCTGTAGGACAGCCTGGAAAATGGACGTGGCTACCACCTCCATTTCACAAATTTGGAAACTGAGCCTCAGAGAGGTGAAGTCATGTGCCCAAGGCAACACCACTGCCCTGAGGAGCTACCACTGGTGCAAGAAGTGGACACAGACCAACACCTGAGGCTGGGGCTCCATGTGTGTGTCTGCTCACCCCCTAGTTGGCATCCAGCACAGATCTGGGCATGGCTTGTTCATGACTCTTTGTACGATAAATGGCTAGAGGGCAGTGGCAGAGGGAGGTACAGAGGCCTGTGAAAACCTGGTGGGCGGAGAGAACGCTTCTGGGAAGCCGGTGGGGTTGGGGAAGTTTTGGAGGGCGACTTCAGAACTGAGTCCTCACAGAGCATCTCCAGTGGGGCCACTCACACCTTTCCACACCTTGGTGGGTGACCCAAGTAATGTGAAATTTGAACTCTTTGCCTCTTTCCCTTTTCTTCCCAAAATCTTTTATTATGAGAAATATAGATATAAAAAGAATGAGAACAGTATATGAACTGCCTCGCTTCAGCCACTGTCAACTCACAGTCATGGTCACCTCTGCTCCCTTCCACCACTAGATTAAAAAGCAAATGCCAGACATCACAGTTATTTCTTCCACACATATGTCTGTGTGTATTTGAAGGCTCTTTTTGCCTAAAACATATTCAATGATAATTCTTTACCACTAACTATCTCGTCAGTATGCAACTTGCCCTGACCATCTCAACGTTTTCCTTCCTGGCCTATAAAACTAGAACTCAGGTGAGGTTCACGTGTTGCCAATGGTCATGTGGGCTTCGCAGGAGGTCCTAGGGCAGGGGTGTCAAACTCTTGTTCGCTGGGGGCCACATCAGCCTTGTGGTTGCCCTCAAAGGGCCAAATGTAATTTTAGGACTGTATAAATGTAACTACTCCTTAACTAGGGGCAAGGAGCTTGGTGCTGCTGGGAAGAAACAAGGTGCTGGGCTGGATAAAACAAGGTGGAGGGATGGATTTGGCCCATGGGCCTTGTGTTTGCCATCTGTATCCTAGACACTATCAGTGTAAATGACAAGTGGGTGGTTTTGTACAGAGTTCTGATTGCTTCCACAGGCTGAATTTCTAGATGCTGAGTTGCTGGGTCAATAATTCTGTTCGGTTTTATGGCTTTTGATACATATGCCAAACTGCCTTCAGAAAAGCTACAGAAAAGTGTGCACAGAGTGTCTGGCACTGCATCTATTGCAAGATGAACAGTCCATCCGTAGGAGCCCGAATGTCTTAGGATATTCAAGCAGAAATGTCCTGGAAGGGCTGTGTCTGCAGCAGGGAGACCTGGGGGACCTGAGGAGACAGAGGGCGTCCCAGAGGAAATGTTCAGAAAGAGGAGAAGCCCTTGACAGAGTATGGTGCCCACGCGGCTCTGCTCTGGTGCACGGCCTGCACGCAAGTCCTCGACTACTCGCTGACTAGCCGTGGGTCAGAAGGTTCCCTGATGTCCCTTGGACATCTCTTCCATCTGAAAAAAGGCAACGGCAGTGCCTGCGCACAGGTGGGGTTGGTACGTGGCTTAAACTGAATGTCAAGGACATACGACAGGTGTCCTGATGGACTGAGTGACACTGCCCCAACACATACAGGAGGTGACAGCCTGGCTCCCGGGGACGCTGGCACGGCCCCCCGCGCTGCTTACCTCTTCTCCACAGAGAGAATGGCCGTGCAGGCGTTTTTCAGCTTGTGAGCCAGCCGGGAGAGTGTTTTAAACAGAGCATCAGTTAAGTCATCGTCATAAAACACTGTGGGGAAGAAGAAGGGCACAAAGGGAAAACATACAGATAGCAGAGAAATCTATTCCTCAGAGGACCCCACAGGTACTGTGGACTGAACCCTTACAAACACGGCAGCAACAGCCCTCAGAATTGTCACTGCATGCAGATGCGCAGATGTCCTGGAAAGATGCTTCCAATGCGCAGAGAACTCTGCAGTGGCGGAGACACTGTACTTGGCTGCACGTGGTGATGACACTAGCTGTGAGGGGAAGGCATTCTCACCTTCGGCCGCGAGCATTATGGTGGTGTGGTTGTACAGGTCGGAGATGTCTTCTTCTGACCAGCTGAAGGGGACTTCAGGATCTGTGAAGGGAAAAAGGCTGTTCTGCGCTCCCTCCTTTCTCTGTGGGCCACTAGTTCTCACTGAGACTGACTGAAAAAGGCTTCAGGAGAAGAAATGGGGTTGGGCTGCTCGGTGTGGTGGGCACGGCCAGGCAGTCCCAAAGCCCAGGGCCCAGTTTCAGGGACAGGGCTGCCCCTGCAGAGACCCACAGTGAAAGGTGCCCTTTCTGCTAGAGGGCAGCTGCACTCAGTGAGGGGCAGGCAGATTTTGGTCTCACCCTTTGCCTGTCTAGCAGCCTGTGCAGAACATGATCTGTACCTGTGTCCATGGCTCCTGACCTCTGACCAATCTGGGTTTTAGGTTCCACACCATAATGGTTTCCTCAGAGGACAGCTGGGGAGGTGACAGGACCTAAGATATGCTACATGGTTGGTAGGTGACAGGAATTCAACAAGCAAAGATCTTCCCCACCTGATGTCTTACATGGCAAAGAAATTTTCATGCAAAGTACAGGTGTGAAACAGTTTGTATAAGGAATTTAGAAAACCCTCCCCCAGGGCCCTAGAGCCATGTGACTAGCTCCCTGCTGTGGGCAGAGGGCAGGGCATCAAGTGCAGGTGGTTGCCCGGCACCACTGTTTGCAGAGAAGTGGTCCAAGCCCTGGTATCTGAGACCTGAGTTCACACCCTGACCCTGCCAAGTACTAGCTGCATAGCCCTGGGTAGGCATTAACCCTGAGCATTAGTGTTCACTCATTACTCAAGGATTATCGTAGTTACTGTACAGTGACACTGAGGTCTGAATAACATGAATGCCAAGTGTCTGGCATGCAGCAGGTGCCCAAGAATGACACCTGTCACTTTCAGCCCATAGAGAGAACTTGCTGTGAGCTGTGGACTGTGGCAGCAGCCGGGATGGCCTTGAGATGTTACCAGGAACCACCGAATCAAATGGGATGTGAGAGGAAGACACGTACCTGTGCAGAGGTTGTCTTTCAGCCAGTCCAGTTCTCTGACCTTAACTATACTGCCTGTAAAATATAAACAGATTCCCAAACTCTACAAATAATTAGGAAAAAAGAGAAACTTCACACAGTAGACCAAAATCCATCCATCCATCCATCATCCATCTATCTATCCTCTCACCCTTCTGTTATCTCACTCCTTCCTACCCATCCATCTTCCCATTCTTCCCACTCATCCATATATATCCTGTCTTCTACCCAACCAACCATCCATCCATCCAGCATTTTTTGAGTGCTAAGTATCAGGTCCTATGTCAGACACAAGGAATACAAAGGTTTGTGAGACATGTGCTCATCCTTGGGGACCACGGCTGAGAGAGGGCAATTTTAAAGGGGTGTGTCAGGTGTGTGGGGGAGAGAGGAACTCGTGTCAAATGGTGGGGGGGTGTCAGGAAAGGCTCAGAGAAGGTGATTCACACCTGCTTCTTCCTTCCTGACTGATTCCTACACACTGGGCATTCAACAAACAGCACAGCAGTCGGGCTCACAGACAAGGCCCCTGCCCTCATTCGGCACATGGTCTAATGGGATGGCAGACACCAACCAACCAGTCACATGAACAAATTTCAAATGCAATGGTTCAAGGTGTCATGAGTGTCTTTTACAGGGCTGTGACCACATCTAGAGTTCTGGAGACCTAAGCATAATCAGGAACCAACAGGAGGAAGAGGGAGAACAGACCATTTCAGGCAGAGGAAACAGCAACTGCACAGGACCCAAGGGAAGGGGAACCTCCAACGAGGCCGGGATGGCTGGAGTGGAGGAACCACTTGTGTGAGGGGCTACAGACAGGCAGGGCCAGACTCTGCAGGATCGCAGACATGCAAAGGAATTCAGTCTGTGCTCAGAGAACAATGGGATATCTCTCAAAAATTCTGATAGCTGGAATGACCTGATCTGAATCTGGAAAAGTGCCCCAGGCTGCTCAGAGGAGAAAGGCCTTGACAGGCAGTCCGGTGAGGAGCTGGCTGCTGGCATACAGCACATAAGCTTATTCCTACAAGTGGTGCAGAACCTGAAGATCGAGCCGTTGGTGGGGCAGGGGAGACATTCCAGACAGAGGGAAGAGCACACGAAATGAGTCCTTGGCTCACTGGATGCAGAGCTGGAGCAGGACTGTTAGGAAAGGAGGCAGAAAAAGCTGGCAGGGGCTGGACCAGAAGGTTTGGGAGCCAGAGGAAGAGCTTGGATTTCACCCCTTGAAGGGGTCAGGCTTGCATCTAGAGAGGTCACTCTGGATGCTATGTGGAGGGCAGCGTGGTCAGACAGGGAGCTGGGTGATTGGGCAGGGGGCCACTGCGATGTCCAGGAGGGAGAGGGCTGAAGTAGAATGTGGTGGTGGGTGTGGAAGGGGAGATGATGCCAGGAGAGAATCATGTAGGATCTGAAACTCCGAAAAGCTAAGATTATGCTTGCTCCTGCATTCACCTTGGTATAGAGGGAAGCAGGGGGAACCCCACCTCTCAGGGTCACGATCCGGGGTATTTGTCCCACTTGCCTCCCTCCCAGGTGGAAGACCTGCTGGGCCTCACCTCCAGAGGCAGTCAGGTGGCTGTTGAGGGCAATATTTTGCTGGCACATGGCTAAGAGATCTGCACCAACATCTGGAATGACAGAAGGGCATGACATAAAGCATCGGCCATTATGACACTTTCATCTCTGAATTTTTGCCTGGAGAGAGCTGGTATCAACAGCATGATGACAGAGACGTGCAAAAACATGTTCACCTGAAGGCTCTTTCTAATAAACTTTTCTTTAAATTAGAGATGCTCATGCTAGTGGAGACACTGTGCATGCCAGAGGAAAGGGCAAGAGCTCCCCTTTTGTACTTTTTGTGAGCTTATGAACCTGCACGGCACTTCTCCCAGTCCACCCCAAGTGTTTCTAACAACCCCATGACCTTGTATCATGGTTCCCATCTCACGGAGGAAGAGACTCAAGGAAAGTCATGTAACTGCTAAGAGCAAGGGCTGGGATCTCAACCTAGGTTATCTCCGACTCCAAATCTAGGCCCACTCTTTGACACCACAGAAAACTGACCAGAGTTAGAAGAGTGTTTGGCTGTGATTAATGGATATGCAGAACAGACTCAAACAGGCTGCAGGCACACTCTCCTGTGCATGATTCACTGTCACTGCCACTGCAACTTCCCCCAGCTACCTGCTACTC
Source organism: Carollia perspicillata (assembly GCA_004027735.1). Classification (NCBI taxonomy): domain Eukaryota; kingdom Metazoa; phylum Chordata; class Mammalia; order Chiroptera; family Phyllostomidae; genus Carollia; species Carollia perspicillata. The sequence goes on from PVKM010047137.1 coordinate 7,064, forward strand.
TGACCAGGTGGGAGTCCTATCATTTCAGCAGAACTGAGTTGCAGTGCAGTGAATCCTTGCTGTAAAGGAGTAAGGGAGGTAGAGGGGACAGTGATTTTCCAAAAAATTAATTTTTAATTAGGAGAACTTATGTGTGGAAGGTACAGAAAAGTCTTGTTAATGACATCTGCCTGTCCACTGTGGCTGTGATGTCCCCATCCCACCTGCTGTCTCTATCCCAGGGACTGTGCAGAGCCTGGTAAAGAGGGACAGCTCCCTGCTCACAAGTAGACACACCTATCCCTTCTCCGGGGCCACTGGGTAAAGAGAATATTGATGGTGTGTGCCTGGCAGCACATGACTGATTCAGAAGTTTTTAAGCCTCTACGACAGTTCTGTCAAAACAGGTCTTGTGTGGGATTCTAACATACGAAACAGATGAGTGGCAGCTCTGGCTGAGTGGAGGTGGGAGCCGTGGAGCCCTGGGGCTGTTCCCCCATTCGTTAATGCATATGACCTTGGCCAGCCGTTTGACCTTAGCCTCAGCCTATCCATTTGGACAAAGGGATGGCAACACGCTCACTGGCAACTGCCCAGGGTCACTGTGAAGTTACGAGTGGGTACTGACGTACATGAAAAGCTTTGCTAACCATAACGTGCCATCCAAGTGCACGCTCTCTTCTTCGTGTTGGTAAACTGCTCTCAGGCATAAGACAACTTGATTTCATCCTGCTATGAGGCACTAGGCATAGAACACAGCTCTTGGGTGTTGCACTGTGGTTTGTCTCTGAGAAGGGCTCACTGGCGATCTACATGAAATTGTCCAAGAGCATCAAACAGGCTGGTTACCTGCAGGCTCCTGGCAGTGGTTAACTCAAGATATCTGACAAATGTGCCTGAAGCACAGGCGATCCCTGGCTTCCTCTTTCGTATCTCAGAAGCAGCCCAGGAAACTGTGAACTAAGAATCAATGAAATGCAACCCTCCTCAGCATATACCATTTTTGACTAGTACATATTAAAGATTTAAAACATAATACTAATACTTCCCTAATGAGATAATACTCTCATAAACTGTTAATACTCTTCCTATGAGAACATGTTGGGAAGTTTGGAGTTTAGGTGACATAGTTTAGGTGGAGTTTAGGCTCATGTCAGTTTGCTGGCTTTCATCAAGTACGGTTATGTAAGATGTTTCTATTGAAGGGAGCTGGTGAAGGGTACGTGACACTTTCTGCACTCTTTTAGCAACTTCTGGTGAGTCTGTTACTTCAAAATTAAAAATTAAAAAGGAAGTCAGTTGGCAATATGGATCAAAAACTTAAGAAAGGTCACACTCACTCCTAGGAACCTTGTCTAACAATGAACAAAGGTGCTCACTGCAGTACAACTGACGAACACCAACCAAACAAAAATACCACTGGAACAGCCAAAATACCTACCCAAAGAAAAATGGGAAAAAGAAAAGAAACATTACTTGGTCATTAAAATCCTATTCATAAATAATTTTCAATGATATGGGAAAATACTCTCAAAAATGTTTCTCACTATTTTTGGAGGATATAGTACTAAATACACCCAGTCTCACCGCAGCTATTGTTTGGGAGTATGTGTACACTGAGAAAAAAGATTATGAAAGAACTATAGTCAAAATATGGACTCTAAAACATGCTCTCCAAGGACAACAACCTGATTTGTTTTATGCACTCCTGGACCTCCTGCATCTAGAACCACGTCCAGCACACAGGAGGTGCTCAATGAACAGCATATGCTTGACTGAACTGCGGGATTCTAAAATTATGAGTGATTTCTATTTGCTGTTCTCCGTAGGTTTTCCACGAAGAGTAAGCAAAGTTCCTATGATCTGGAAAAAAACAACAAGCTTGCTTTTAAGCCTCACAAAAGGCACATTCTTTGTGGTTTTTGAAATGTTTGTTCTTTCATGGGGGTGTGATCAGAGGTACCCCAGCAGAGTCGCTGGCAACTTCTGAAGTGGAATTGGGTGCTGAGACCGGCCACCAAGGACTGGGTGTTGTTGGGTCACTCTGACATTGAGAAAACAGTGTAGAAAACCATGGAACAGTCTAGCAAAATCATTAGCAGACAATGGCCCATTTCCATTTCAAGCTCACTTTTTACACAGTCAGTACACGCTCTGTGAGATGACTTCCCCTGAGGCGGAGGTTGTGGATGTTACCTGTACAATACATGGTCTGCGCCACCGTGGCTGCGATGATGCTGGTGAACCCTGTGCCTGCCCCGAGCTCCAGCACAGTACGTCCCTGGAAAAGGTCCCATTGGAACAGGATGTAGTCGGCCAGGAACAGGGCACCACGCCATACCTGGGGGGAGATGGACAAAGAATGACAGGCAATGTGAGGCTCTGGGGAGACCCTTCAGGGTCATTGGAAGTGGACAAGACCTACCCACCTGCTTGCCAACATCATCCAGGGGCGTGGCCATGGTGTGTTCTGGACAGGATGGAAATCAAAAGAGAAAGGGCCACTGTGAAAATGGGGATGGACATAACACAGATGAGGAGCATGGCAATCTGCAGGCATGGTGGGATGGGCACTGGGGCCAAGTATCTAAGGAGCAGCAGAAACTCAGGCTGTGCTACCAGCTGGGAGGGGACATCCGAGCATCACTCACAGGCCAGGCACCAGGGCTCACTCTCAGATAGCTGGATCTCTCTGCCCCACAGTCTGAAGACCAGAGTCACAGAAGGCCAACCTCATCAAACAGTGCACACCCACATTCTTCTTTTTATGTTTAATAACTGCCTACTAAAATTGACACATTTCTGTTGTGATCAACGATATGCTTGTAACAATCACAACTCATCCCAAAGTATTTCCTTACATTTCAAACCACAAGAGAAGTTAACAAAATAAGCTCTGAGTTGTATATCCTTTTTTAGGTGAAGAGAAGTATGTAAAAAGTATTCTGAAGCACAAAATATGTTCGGATAAAATCTGGTGGTTGCAGTTGGGGGAAGAGAATAGAAATATGAGACCAAGGAGAAAAAGGAATGATGGCAAGCACTTTTGCTGTTAAATAAGAATGGCTCTTACATTTTTAAGTGAGATGGTGATGGCTATCAAACTTAAACACATAACACATGCATAGTAGGATAGCTTCGCATGCTTAATGGACTTGCAAGAATCAAACCACAAGCTCACAATGAACAGGAGGTGGGACTGAGGGACCCAGGAGGGGAGGAGACAGCAAGGTTGGGAGTAATGTGGGTGATGCTCCCCTCCGTGAGGGTCTGCCCTAGGAAGTGAGATGGGCAGTCTGCATGTTACTTATTTTTGGTCCCCTTAAGCACTTAAGGTATGAGTACCTCTTGGTCACAAGGGAGCTGCCATGTTTACAGATGAGTGCTATTTCTCCAACTGAAATCCAGGACTTAAGCTAACTGCTCTGCCTGGTGCTCACCTGAAGCAGCAGCTCTTTGTCCCCAGGCCAGGAGAGAAATTGGTTGCATGTATTCCTCCTGGGGACCCAGGCCACTGCTCTGAGGGTTATTCCAGAACAAATCTGCGGAGAGATTTCTGTGCTTCAAGCAGATTTAGAGTCTGATCCCTGAATAAAAGATGCTTAATGCACTGCCCACAACATCTTAGCTGGTTTTGACACTGTGGTTTGGAAGAAGCCACTTTTTGTAAAAACATGCTTTCAGAAGGACTTCAGATTGCTAAAGCCCAACGTGTACCTACTTGGTTTGAAACTAAAGCAAAAGTTGCATTGAAACACCAGCATTGAGTCCCTCACAGGACACTTACTGGATGGACACCTCCCCGAGCCAGGCCGGGGCTGTGGGGACTTTACTTTACCTGACCTTCACAATGGTCATGGTGGGTAGTTATCACCACCCTGTTTCACAGATAAAGACACTGAGATTGGCTGAGGCTTGGCATTATGCCTGTAAAAGTTACAGGGAAAGTGCACCTTCTCCAAGCCAGACACTGTGCTAAATGTGTTGCCGGTAAGATTCCACTTAGCCTTCAAAACCACCCAATGAAACAGGTCGAAGTGCTGGCTTAAAGATGACGGAATGAGGATGGGGAAATGGAGCAGGCCACCGCAGGTCACAGAGCCGGCAAGTGGAAGACACGGGAGTTCAAGTCAGATTGCCTGCTGTTCGCCTTTCTCTCCCTACAGAAGGGAGAGATGTTCCTTTCTCAGTGGGGAAGGACCTGAATGGGTGCCCAGGGACACGGTTTAAAACACAGGGACTCACCTCGCAGGCTGAAGGCTTGTGTGCTGGGGTTGGGGGTAAGTAAAGAGGCCTCATGGGTCCTCGCTTTTATAGTCCTTCTCTAGACCCTCAGTGCCAGCTGCCTCTCCCCGTCCCATCCGTCTTCTTCAGACCTGTAGCCCCTACACACTTCCTTCACGAGGGCCTCCTGCCGTCTTCCCTTCTCTCCCTCAAGTCTGCCTGGCCCAGCGTCCTTGGAGTCTTCTGCTCCCC
>PVKM010047138.1:0-11547 GCA_004027735.1 Carollia perspicillata
TCTGGTCACCTGGAGGCTGGACTGAACTGGAATGACCGTGATGGCTCATGCACACGGCGGGCAGTGGCCTGGGGATCACGCTGTTCCACGGTTCGTCAGTTGAGGATACAGCGATCTAGGGGTCTCGCTGGGCTGGGACATCCAAGGTGGGACGTGTCACCCTGACACCGTGACAGTTAGTGCCGGCTGTGCTTCGGGAGCTCAGCTGGGGCTGTCTGTCACCTGGAAGGCCTCAGGCCTGCTCAGTGTGGCCACTCCACATGGCTTGTCCTTCTCAGAGCATGGTGACTGGGTTCCAAGAGGGGGCCTTCCAAGAGCTGAAGCTGCAGGTCTCGCAGGCCCAGCCTTGGAAGGTACCCAGTGAGATTTTGCGCCATTCTGTTGGTGAGCAAGTGGCAAGGTCAGACTAGATTTAAAGGCAGGGGAAAAAAAGATCAGCTCACGATGTGAGGTGTGGCAGGGACTTTGCGGCCTTCTTTAATCTGTCCCCAAAGAGAACAACTGACGTTTATGGAGCAATTGTCATGTAAGTACTATTATCCAATATTATCCAATTTTGTCAGTTTTAAAATGCCCACTTTTCTTTTCTTTTCTTTTTTTTTTTACTTTTTAAAGAGCCATAGGTAGTCATTAAGATAGTACAGAGAGGCCCTGAGTTGCCTTACCACTTTTCTGCAATGGTTAAACCTTGCATTATTTTAGTTCAAGGTTTCTATCAAAGCCAAGAAACTGACATTGTGACAGTGTATATGTGTGGCCCTGCATCATCTTAACAGTGCCCAGCTGCCGTTTATGGGGCGAGAGCCGTGTCCATGCCGTTACCACATCTCATCGGTTCTGAGAGGCCCATTGTTTCCTATTTAACTCCTCCGACATAAGAACATGTCTTACAATCAAGCACGTTTTATAATTAGGAACATCATTTTTCTTTTCTCAGTCATACATGAAATAATGGCGTGTTCCATAATCTCAATATATAGCATCTTAAGTTCAATACGATTCTGTATGAGCCCACCTTACAGAGAAAGAAACTCAGGTACAGAGTGGCTAAAAAAGCTGCCCAAGGTCGCACAGTGAGTAGAGCTAGTGATGGTACCACAGAGAGAGAATTGAAATCCAACCTGCTTCACCTAGACTCTCTTGGAATATAGCTGTCATAAGATTAAACGTAGCATCTTATATATTATATTTAGCATGGCAGTGGTGGGGTTTAGTGGCAAGTATTTAACGATGAGGCAAGCCAACCCTTATTCTCTGGGCCCAGATGCAGCGTGCTCACCCTACCCCCTACACTACTTCCCGCGGAGCTAGCGTTCTGCGGGAATGTAAAAAAAATGTTTTAATTATAAAGCTATTTCAACCACTTCTTATGGATGACGACCCCCACTTTTGCATTCTATGCATTCTATGCATTCTATGGGCTTACCTTCTCTGAGCACAAAACTACATGAATTCGAAAGTTCACAGGAGCAACAAGCTCAATAGCCATTCAACGGTGAACTCTAAGCAACATCGCGCTGCACTTCCGTGGCTGCTCCTTGAGCAACGTGCTGTTGGCAGCTGCCTGGTGGAGCGCCGAGGATTTCCCTTAGTAGAACGCATTCAACGCGGCGTGTAATCAGTCCTCTGCGGGGGTGAGAAGTTGAAGAGGGAAACATGAAATGAAGAAAATGGGAAGGAGGTGATTCGTTGGATTTTCACGTGTGTGGCAGAAATAACGCCAGTTCTGGAGATAAACAGACCACCTATGGGATGAAAAAAAAAAGTTTTAATTATAAAGCTATTTCAACCACTTCTTACGGATGACGACCCCCACTTTTTTCACACCACCAAAAATTAAAAACAAAGGAATTTTATTCATTAGTAGGTTGGAGCTAAATATGATGCTTATTATAATACATAAACCACCGCCAAGGAAAAAGGAAATTCGTTTAACCAGATGAGATATATACAAAAATAATGGCAGCACAAAAGTTTAAACTTGGCTCCCCTGGGTAGCTCTTTGAAATGCTAATCTCTAAGCTGGGGCTAGCAAACAAAAAACACTTCTGGTCCTGTAAGAATGCAGGATTTGCTGCCAGTTGCCCTACATTCTGAATTCCATGCAAAACCACAGGCCTACCTGGTTTAAAGCATACGCATTCTTCCTTTCTTCATGGTGTATTGGAGATGGGCTGTTTTGGAGGTCATGAAATGTAGCAAAATCCCGACAAATTGGTGCATTACTATGGTGAATGCAGTTAGGCAGACCAACGGGGAGTTTGTTGGTTTGACTAATCATTTCTATATAGTCAGATTCATCTTGTGGTCACATAGTATATTTGAAGCCAGCAAGAAAGATTTGAATCAATTTAGCCAAATAAAGAGGGGCCCAATACATAGGAATTTGCTTGGGGTCCAATTTGTAGAACTTGAAATAGGAGAGGTTGTCAGAGGAAGACAGAATAGCTATCACTTACCAAACACAACTCAAAGCCGCATCATTTCGCTGAATTTCTCCCCTAACCCTGGAGGTAAATGCCATCATTCTATTCCCATTTCACAGATGAGGAACGACCTCTCAGAACGGTTCGGTACTTTATGCAGCAGGGCCACACAGCTAACACAGGGCAGGTCAGGCTGCAAAGCATTCCATCATATGGGACTCCCATATGTATTTCCATTTTAAACATATAAATAAGAATTTCAAAACATATCTGGCCCCAGCAATTGTGGATAAAGGATCGTGGGCCTGTATTTTATGAGACTCCCACTTACATTTCTAATATTTCGGAAATTAGGTTTCAGTGAGGTAGAAAATCCAGCCAGGAGGTAACAGGCTCCGTTTTCTGCTATGGGGTCGGATGCCCGTGGCGTCTTGCCGAACTTGTCTAGCTGGGGTTAACTGTGTCAATGCAGTCCTCCCCACCACGGCCCTGAATCTATTTTTATTTTAGAAAGGCAGTGCGGTGTATATAGTGTCTATCGTTAAGTCCCTCAGCAGGGTTGGAAATAGCTGACCTACAACCTTTGATTAAACACATTCCTATTTCTGCAATGAAAGGCATGAATATTCACCCTAAATGGGAAAAAGACTATAAGTAGCCCCCAGATCACTGAAGCCCAATGTTGCCAATGAATCACAACTGGGAAAAACAACTTCGAATTTTCACAGCATGTAGGTCATGGAATTGTACATCTAGAATTATATACCTGTAGACCATATGCTTCGTTACCATTTAGAAATAAAATTTTGAAAGATCTCAGTCACTGGCTCCAGAAAGTTCTCCCTCTCCCGGTACATATGTAGCACATTGGACTTCCACTCTGTGGGGCCATCCCCGCCGTGCGTGCAGTTGAGCTGGGTGCCACTTTCTGTGCAATCAAGGGCTCGAGGTGAGTGGACTGTATGAAACCTCATTATCTTGCAGTTTACCCCTGAGAAAGCCTATTTTATCTAGGGGAGTCCAACCTGCCGCCCGCAGGCCGCGTGCAGCCCAGGATGGCTGTGAATGTGGCCGAACACAGCATAGTACATTTGCTTAAAACATGATGAGATTTTTTTTTTGTGATTACATGTCGCAATGTATTTACTGTGTGGCCCAAGACAACTCTTCTTCTTCCAGTGTGGCCCAGAGATGCCAAAAGGTTGGACACCCCTGTATCCCTACACCTGCTGGTGCGAGTGGTGTGCGTGGCTGTGTCCTCTCCACACAAGACCATAGAATCTCTTAGCTAGAAGGAACCTCCAAGTTCACCTAGTCTAATTCGCTGCAATAGCAGCTTGCCATCAGTCCCTGCCTCCTGGTAGTAACACTCTAGTAGAGTCCCTTCCAACACTGTACCAGTGTTGGTCCCTGTGACCAACAGAATACAGGAAAAATCATGATGTTGCTTCAGAGATTAAATTATACACAATACTAAATTATACGAGATCTCTCTCTCTCTCTCTCTCTCTCTCTCTCTCTCTCTCTCTCTCTCTCTCTCTCTCTCTCTCTCTCTCTCTCTCTCTCTCTCTCCCCCCTTCTCCCTGTCCCTCTCTCACTTCCTCTCTTGCCCTCCCTCTTTCCTTCATCAGCAGCTCTGGGTCACTAGCTCTGGGGGAAGCCAAGTGGCCGTGTCATGAGGATACCCAAGCTATCCTATGAAGGGCCCCTCTGGTAAGGACCTGAGGCTTCCTGCCCACGGTCATGTGAGTGCGCCATCTTGGAAGCACATCCTCCAGCCCCAGTGAAACCTTCCAATGACTGCAGCCGCAGCTGATATTTAAAAAAAAAAACAAACCTATTTTATGTATTGGTCCCTGGAAAACATACCAATTAACTCAGCTGTGGAAAGAAAAATTTGGCACAGATGTCCTGGTTCCGAAAGGAGTCTACCCACTTGCTAAAGTTGCCCAAATTGACCTCTTTTATGCATGTGTTTTTCAGGACTTGATTTCTCTTTTTTTCCTATAAAGGTGAAATGTTCTAGACTGCAGTCGTTTAACTCGGGAAACACGAAAAAACAAGCATGTTGCTCCCTTCCTTTCTTTGTGGTTGAAGACCATGTTCCTCATAAACAGTCCACTCTTCGAAGATTTTATGTCCGTGCTGGCTCTGGCCTAGGCCGTGAGGGAGCATCACATGGCAAAGCCACAGCCATTGCCTTGGTTTAGGTACTGGATGGGCGATTGCACTTCCTGCTCTGATCCTGAGTGTGTCCGCTCACAGGTTGCATTGTACATACGGGATGCATTTCCTGTCTGAAGGCCCCCGCCTGCTTCTCATGTCTCCATAAGCCATATGCTTAAGTGTTTTAAGTACAGATGGAGACATTAGTCATGTAATTCATCATATGGGAAAATTCGGACGTTGGTTATTTTGTTTCAATATAAGTATGAATTTCCACCTTTGGTTCTGGGAGAAAAATCCAAAAATGTCCATGGGAATTATAGGTAGACTGTCTACCCCCACTTTCCTGGATTCTTTCCCTTAAGGTTAAAATAGAGCCTGAGCGATCCGGAAATTAGAGAAAGATACACAAGCCAGTGTGAGAGATTTATGTCCGTCATGGCCCCGGTTCCCCAGTCCTTCGTGCATCCTCGCTCTTTGGCCCATGGGCTTGCAGAACCTTTCCCCAAACAGGCAGTGCCTGTTCCCTGTCACTTGTATCTAGGCTGGACTTGCGGCTTCCTTTGGCCAATGTGAAGTGGCAGAAGTGACTGTGTAGCAGTCCCAAGCATTAGCCTCAAGAGATCTTGGAGCTTCCATTCTCTCTCTGGAATCCTTGCATCTACCACATGAACGTGCCAGCCAACCAATCCCCAGCCAACCAATCCCCAGACAGATGAGGAGGCCTGGCCAAGACCTACAGAGCCACCAACTCAACCTACATCTGACCACAAATGCACCCATAAACACAGCACAAATGAAGAACCGCTCAGTCACCCTATAGACTCGTGAGCAATAGTAAATAGTTGGTGTTTAAGCCACTGAGCTTTGGGGTGATTTGTTAGGCAGCATCATTAGTGGCAGGAGATAACGGATGCACGTAGGCTAGCTTTTTTATATTGTGTACATGCTTTGTCCCCAGGTAGCAGTCAGGCTAGGAGAGGTTTTCAGAGACCGCTTTCTATGGCCTGACTGGGGGTATCAGCCAGACCAACAGTCTGTACTTGCCTCCATGTCTAGTGGTACCCATTTCAACCAATCCCTGAACACTTAGGGGTGGGGAGTCTTGTTCTGATTTGAGTTGATTTTCATCTGTCTCTACTGCCAGCTTGAAATTCTCTGGTAAGAAGGGGCAAGAGCCTTAGACAGAGCAAACTCTCAGGCTTCCTTCCTAGAAAGAACTGGGCATCTGTGAGAGGCTGGAGGAGGGAGAGCCTAGGCCCCGGCTTCTCAAGGTCATGGGCAACAATGACCCAGAGAAGGAGAGGATTAAAACAACGTAAAGGGAAATAGCCATGGAAGAGATATTCAGAGTCTTTGAATTTAGCTTCAACAGCATTTCCAGTGACTAGGATGAAGAAACTTGCTAAATTGAAAACTTATAAACAATGCCCTGCTTTGATGAAACCGCTCAAACATTTACAAGTCATATCTTTCCAATTCTGTCCCAATGCCCTAGAGTTCACTTACGACCTAAAGCGGCCAACGTTTACTCTGGGGCTTGAATTTTTCCAAAAGTTGAGTTTTCAAGTCATTGATCATGGTTACATTCCATATGAGAACTATTATACAGTTAGTATTTTTATTAACTGTTTTTCCTGTTGGTGCTTATCTGGGTTTTTCTTCAAAACTATTTCCTGGGTACTGTCCCAAAAAACAATGAAAGACCCAATCAAAGAGAAACATATTTGTAGTCACTGCAAAGTACAATTCCACCACTCACGGGACTTTTCCCCCTCACTACTCCCTCTGTCCAACAGCCTCTGACATCCCCGCAGTGTTTGTCTGCAATGTTTTCGTAAATAAGTAGACATGCAGTTTTCCTGCTCATTTTGCTTTTGCACAGTTGGCCAGTACTGTCTGGCCTCCCTCGGTGACTCTGTATACGGGGCCTCCCCCTGCTTGTAACCAGAGTGGACATTTTAATTGCCCTTGTAAATTCTAAACCCGTGTCCAAAGGTAGGCTACTTCCTGATTTATGTAGTACTTTTTAAAACTCAGGTATAGTTGACATATAACGTTAATTAGTTTCAGGTGAGCAACATAATGGTTGGATACTTTTACATAGTGTGAAATGATCTCCATGATGAGTCTAGTCACTGTCGGTCATCATACACAGTTAGAGTTTTTTCCTGTGATGAGAACTTTTCAGATTTACTCCCTTAGCCACTTACAAATATGCAATACAGTGTGAGTAACTGTAGTCACCTTGCTCTATATTACATCCCATGACTTACTTGTTTTATAAGTGGAAGTTTGTACATTTTGACTCCCATGCCCATTTTTGCACCCCCTCCGACCCTTCTGCCTTTCCCACCCAAACTGTTCTCTGTATCCGTGACCTTGGGCTTTTTGTTTTTGTATTTTTAGCTTTCACCTATAAGTGAGATCCTATGGTATCCGTCTTTCTCTGTTGGACTTATTGCACTTAGCATAACGGCCTCAAGGTCCATCCATGTTGTCGCAAATGGCAAGATGTCATTCTTTTTTACGGCTGATGAATATTCCATTGTGTATATATATCATGTTTTCTTTATTTGTTCATTTGTCAGTACCTAGGCTGTTCTCAAATCTTAGCTACTGTAAATAATGCTGCAAAATATAGGGGTGCCTCTATCTTTTTGAGTTCATGTTTTTGTGTCCTTTGGGTAAATACCCATAAGTGGAATTGTGGGGTCATATGGTCATTCTCTTTTTAATTTTTGGAGGAACTTCCTTCCTGTTTTGCCCACTAGCTGCACCACTTCACATCCCTACCAACAGTGCACGAGTTTCTCTTTCCGCCACGTCCTTGCCAGCACTTGTTGTTTGTTGACTTTTTGATGATGGTCATTCTGACAGGTGCGAGGTGGTATCTCACTGTGGTTTTGATCTGCATTTCCCTGACGATCAGTGATGCTGAGCATCTTTCGTGTATGTACCAGTTGGCCACTTGTAGGTCTTCTTTGGGAAAATCCTCTGCCCGTTGTTGTTGGGTTTTTTTGTTTTGTTTTGTTTTTTGCTGTGTATTAGTAGTACTTTTATTAAAGATGAGTGGGGAGTGGTTTGATAGAGATTTTCAAGATGAGGGGTGATTATAGTGCTATATTTTCTCCCTGCCTTGCTATCTGAGGATTCTCCCTAGATTTTCTAAGATGAAATAGATACAAAACTTAAAACTCAGGTCCTGCGAAAGTGCAGTTGAACAAAACCAGTGGGAAAAGAGAAAAAAATTATACAGATTCTGCATCAAAGATGAGCCAAAAATTTGGCTCTAAGCTTTCTGATAGCTCACTCAAAAAGGGAAATTATAGTCTAGCGTGTGACTCATGGTGTCTAAGGAATAAAGCCTGCCAGTCATTCTGAGAAAGAAAGCCTCTCCGAGCACACGGAAGTACAGGAACGTTCCTGTACAGGTCCTCACAGTGGGCGCGTCACCTCCACGGTAAACGCGACAGCAGCTCTGCTGGGGTGTTTAGTAAAAGGTCCCTCAGTGGGAAGCTAAGAAGAGCGAATATCGACGCACTTTCCAGCAAAAGCAATTTTCTGCAGGAGTCTCGCACGGTTGTGACCTTAGTGTCCCGCTCTCCAGTGGCCTGCCAAGAATAAAACGGCACGTGTCAGAGAGGAGTAGCTGGCATCTTTTAAAAATAAACTTCTGTGAATATCATTGCTTTCAACCAAGCTTTGACTTTTCTTTCTTTTTTTTTTTAAATTGTTGTTCAAGTACAGTTGTCTCCATTTGCTCCCCCACCCCCCGGCCACCCCCACCTCCTACCCCTGATCACCACGCTTTGAGCAGGGAAGCTCAGTAGGTGCTCCGGCAAAGGCTAAATGAAAGGAAATCAGCTTCGTGTGCCATGTGAAGACTTTCAAGGTTGTTACAAAGCCTTTACAGAGGATTCCTACGAGAACAGATTCTTTTCAATACAGTTTTGTCTCATTCATCCTAAAGCATGGAAAAATCTGCATGCGGCTTTTCCCAACCCTGTGAGATGTTCATTGTGACGACTCATTTCCACTGTGCTGGAAACATAGGACTGTTCCATGCCCATCCCCGACTCCTGTGCTGGCTCAAGTAGGAGGAGGAAAAGGGAACCTAGAAAGGTAGCTCCTGGCCATCTGACAGGTAAATTCCATTCGGGGCGGGGCTGAAGTTCCACCCGCCCAGAGTCCAACTTGCAGCCGTGTGGGTGAAGTGTTGTGGGAACCCAGAATTCCAGCGCCCATGGGGGTGGGAGGGCACCTGGAATACACTCTTCATCCAACCTTGTTTCCGTCCCCCGGTGGGAAGCTCCCTAGGGCTTCCTTTGCTCAGGGGTTTAGGGCTGGGGGATGAGCCGAGACACACTGTTGCCCTTTCCCACAGAAGAGCTGATCCTTGGAGTGAGATCTTCGCACATTCCATATGTGCCCCCTGAGACGAAGGGACCCAAAACAAGGCAACATGACCCAAAACGAATACCGTGGAGGTCTCTGATGACCTCATTGAGTTCACTAGTTATTTCCAACCTCCACAAAACCAAACCGCATGGTACACTTACACTAGCCATTCCGGCTGGTTCAGAGGAGATTGTCCGTCACCCGGTTCCTCTCTGCCAGAATCAATCTGTATGAGATTGAATTACCATCTAGTCAAGAAAACCTTCAAAATCATACATGGGCTGTGAAAATCGTGGATGAGTTTTAGAGCAATGCCCAGATAGGTTGCCCAGATCTGGGTGGAGTAACTTGCTACAAATGTTCTCCTTGTATGCCCAGCCCCACACGTTCATCCGCAAGAGGCATACCTCGGAGGCGAACTTGCTCATTTTCTTGTGTCAGGCTCCCTAGAGTCCAAGCCTAAGACAGGGCTCCTTGGGCAAGTAATTTATTGGGGGCTGTTTGCAGGATTGGGAGAAAAGCAAGGCTATGGTTTAAGAAGTTCAATCCCATGGGGAACTCCGGAGCATAAACAAAATACCAGAGTGCGTCCCATGTTGAGGCAAGGGCGCTCTGGGGACCTGCACCAATCAGCCATGGCTCCCAGCCACCCTGCGTGGGTATGTGTGAGGGCCCCCCCCAAGTGCTTCCAATTGAGGCAGCTCCAGATGCTCCCATTCTCAAAAGCATCCTCAGGAGAAGGTTTCAGATGTGGGCTCTTAGCTGCGGTAATTGTAGCCATTTCGTGAAAGGGACACCAGGGTATCAGGCAAGATACCACCAGCAGCTGCTAACTGAGCGCTGCTCCAACTCGCCCGTGCGGCAGATTAAACACAGGCTGCTGTGCCTGACTGCAGAGGCTCTGAGTCAGTAAATCCGGGATGGAGCCTGAGCATTTGCATTCCCCAGGTGAGGCTGCTGCCACTGCCACTGGTGGTCCAGGAACCGTGCTTTGAGAACCACCGCCCAAAGCTAGCATCTCTTAGAAGCGATCAATCGCCTTTGGAAAACTAACTCACGGATATCGCCACTCTTGGTGCCTTTGCACATCAACATCGTTACAAAGGTGAAGTAAAGTGAGAGTTGGCTTATTGGAAATGTAGACGGATTTTAGCAGGCGATTGACTCAGCCAAAAATTGCCTTCTCTCATCCATCACCAATCCCAACTCGCATGAGAGAATTTCAGCAAGGAATCAAGGACGGCATTGTTGTACGTAGAGATGAACGCCTGAGCAAGTCAATGACTGGCTGGAAGGAAGGCTAGATTGGAGTTAGGAAGTGTGGGCCCTGGTACCAGCTTTCCCCTGAATGACTGTGGGGTCCATGGCAAGTAGCCTCAACCCGCTGTGCTTCCGTCCTCTCGGATATAATGTGGACGCCTTAAAGGTTACTTCCAGCCCTGAGCTCTCCAGCTACTTCCACTAGTATTTATCTTTGGGACCCCAAGCAAGCTCCTTGGGGCACAGGTCTTAGTTTCCTAATCCGTTCAGTGGGTAGAGGTCACTCAATGACCTCTCCAGCACTTCCGCCCAGCCTTCTCTGAGCATGTCTGCCTGGAACATGATGCAGCCCAGAACATGAGTGCCAGCCTCCTTCTCCCCAGCTGAAAGGGCTCAGAGAACAGCAGCAACACCTGGAAACATTCGTTCGTGTTTCCTTTGTGTTCGAAAAGAGAAAGCAAAAAGAGTCGCTGCTCTCCTGTTGGACGCTGTCTGTCATGTGATAGGATCCCAGTTTCTGGAATCTGGAGAATTGCGATCATTCATTGCAAAGCTGACTCGGGGACCTGAGAGGTGACAAGAATCAGGCACTCCCCATAAACTCCAGGGATTTGTTTTAATCCTCTGGGGCTCCACATGCAAATCCATATTGCTTTATTCAAAGCAGTATGATCTATGATGTGAATGCACACTTAGGAATTCCTATAGAGTGTATTAGGAGCGCAGTGGGCCACGTCACATGAATGGAGAAGCTCCTGTTTAAAAATCAATAAACTCGGGGGTTCAGAAAGAGCACTGCAGCACTGACCTTGAAGTCCCCACGACATGGAAACAACTATGCACCCAGTCCCTTTAGTCTTCACATCGATGAAGGAAAGTCATACAGAGTTCATGGAATGCAGAGTCTTTCTTTATTCGGCCATTCAGTTGCATCTGTGCATGTGTGTGTCAAACAAGAAATATCTGTTATGTGCTGCATAAAAGCAGCTGGGTGTGACGTGTGATGAAGCAAAGAAAAGCAGGGTGAGGAGGACAGGGTGTGTTGGGGGCTGGGGCGACGTGGGAAGGAGTTCGCTCTTATATGAGGGGGGACCCCCCAAAAAATGGAATTTATTTATGAAAATGTGTGTATTTATTGTTACATGTTTCAATGTCACTCCACTTCGAAGTACTCTCCATCTGATGCAATACACCTATCGAGACTTTTTTTCCACTGCTCAAAACAGTGTTTGACCTCGTCAATTCTGATGCCTTTTAATGCTTCTGTTGTGTTTTGTCTCACCTCTTCCACATC
>PVKM010047139.1:0-11527 GCA_004027735.1 Carollia perspicillata
GTGAAGCTCTTTGTCATCATAACTATCAGTCATTGTAGGTGAGGCATTCTTGAAACTGTGCGAGGAAAGGAGCATTTGTAGTAGACAGCAAAATGTTCTTTCTCCATATTCCCGCTACCCCAGCCCATGAAAACGAAGCAAGAAAGCCCTGTCCCAAGTTTGATCCCTGAGCGGCTGTTAGCCACCCCTCCCTCTCTGCGCGTGCAGCAGGAACACGATGAACACGCAGCGGCTGACAGCTCCCTTCCTCGTGCCAGCCGCCTTCCCTGCAGAGACTAGACAGGGAGGGGCCGCCGTCAATCTCGGGAGGCATGGATTCTGCACAGATGCCGGGGACCAATTGTTCCAACGCATTCATCTATTTTACAAAATCTCCCAGTTCCAAAAGGCTGCTGTTTCACCCACATAGTGGGACACTGAAAAAATTCATTTATCCGAAAGGATGTATAAAACGGCGGCACATGAACCCCAGGCATAGGGGTGTAGTTATAAGATTCGTGATCCAACCACAATCCCACCATTGTATCATGAAGCATAAACACCCACTCCCACTGGGAATGGGGCAAGAAGAGGGTAATGTCACACCATCCTGCATGCTACCAAGTTCCAGGGTCAGAAAAGAGCCTCTCATCCTAGCACACAGTAGGCCGACAAGAACACTGCTCTCTCCCCTCGTGTAGGCACATCATGGTAAGATCATGGTCATTTTGCTAACAAAGAGATAAAGCCAAACCCAGTGGGTGACTTTAGCCAGGCGTTGTCAAGCCTATAACAAGTGGACCTGACTTCTATTTATCTTACACACCCAGGGTTATCTGTTCCTCTGAGGAGTGCAGGATCCCAGGTCACAGGAGCTACCCATGGCATGGACGTAGGTACAGCTTGGGTCTGGCCAGGCCCCAGCGGATCTGCAATGTGCCCATCACCTTCCCCAGGACTGACACGGTGGTAGGAGATGGAAGTTCTCTTTCAGTTGATCCTGCAAATTGAGATGATGTATGGCCCAAAGCTGCCAGGTGACGCCTTCCACAGAAGCAGAACAAGTCAGCAGAAGCCCAAAGCCAGTCTGCCCAAACCCCGCTCACAGTGAACTGTCATCATCTCCTTTATGAATGTGTGCCCAGCGCCTGCCGCTGCCCCTGCTCCTTCGCCCGCCTCAGGCAGAGCAGTGACTGACCAAACAGCCCTGGACCTGCTTAAAATGTCTGTCACTTTCTAGCAAGTAGCCTTTCAGAGCTGATCCCTGAGAGAGGGCATAGAGCCTTGGTGGAGGAAAGAACAAGGTCAGCACACAGATGGAAGCAGAGCCAGGAAACCAAGACGGACCCTGGACCCGGCCATGCACACAGCCGGCACACCTGTAGTTCTCAATTACGTGATCAGCGAGATGCCCCTTGCTTAAGCTAGTTGGAGTTGCATTCTATTACTTGAAACCAAAGGAGCCTTGACTGATACACAAGTAGAAATGCACCCCCTTTCTGGGCGTCTCCGAGTCCCTGTCCACTCACATGGCAGGTATTTATGGAGTACAGTTCCAGCACATTGTGTGACGTTACCCCCACACTTAGAGGCCCAACACAGTCATGTATTGTGTGCACTCCTCCTGCAGGGCAAGAATGTGCCGAGAGCTCATCAGGGGAGTCCTCGAATGGGGTCTCTGAAGCAGCTGCAGTCTAAGGCCCACGGGGGCTGCAGTCATCCGAAGGCTTGACTGGACCTGGGGGTCCACCTCCAAGGTGCCTCACGCATGTGGCTGCCAGGCTGCACTGGCTGCTGGTCACAGACCTCAACCCTCTCCATAGGATGGCTGCCTGAGCATCCTCAAGCCAGGGAGCTGGCTGCTGCCCAAGCTAAAGTGAGAAGTGCAATGCCTTTTATGACTTAGCCTGAGAAGTCACACATCATCCTTCACTTTTGCCATATTCCATTGGCCACATAGGGCCAGCCTTGATTCAATGCGGGAGGGGACCACACAGAGCAATGTGGGTCACTGAAGACCATCCTGAAACTGGTACCTGTCCCAGGCACCCACCATGTACTAGGGACTAGAAATGAAGACGATTAGGTGCAGATCTCGCCCCAAAAGGATACCCACCCTAGACTGAATAGAATGCAGTCATGCAAACTTCGTTCCCAAAATCCTTCTCAACTTTGCCTGTCGGGTTGCTCCAGCTTTTAAGAAAAGGGCAATCCTGCTACTAAGGAACTGTATTTAAGTGGTTAGCCACCTAGCCCTTGGGTTCTAGAAACAATGCCAACAGAAAAATTAATAGGTCCTTTGGCATCCAGATCTTTCCCGTGACTCAACCCTCCGCTGCACACACGGCTTCACATCACTGTGCCTTTACGAACTTCACTACAGCCTATGCCCACATGCTTTGCACATGATCCACGTTCTAAACCCCTGAATTATCCCCAGACAACCTGGCATGTAACTATAGCCCCATTTTTGTACAGGACAGGCAGTACAGCCTGGTAGTTAAAAACTCTTGGACCTGGGTTCAAATCCCAGCTCTGCCACTTACTAGCTGCAAGATCTCTCGGTCTCAGTTTTCTCCTCCATAAAATGGGACTGAAAGGAGATGCACTTCAGAAGGTCATGAAGGGCCAACAGACCATGTGTGAAAGGGATCAGCACAGTGCCTGGCACGTGGTCACTACTCAGGAAGTTCTGATGGTGCTCTTAACTCAGGAGGGCGATCATTCACGTTTATCTAATTTCATGAATCTGCTTTCCTCGCAATTAGGCCATTAAGCACAAGCACTGCCTCTTCCCTCTGCCCTTTTCTTGCAGTGGCAGCCCCTCCCCTCATGCACACACAAGCACACACAATCACACATGCACATACATACTCCCACCCACTCTCAGCCCTTCCCATGCTCCCACTTCCAACAATCCTTGCTGGGTGGTTCAGAAAATTCAAAATAAGAATACCTAGTCCTGGCTGGTGTGGCTCAGTTGGTTGGAGCATTGGCTTGTAACCAAAAGGCTGTGGGTTCAATTCCTGGTCAATGCACATACCTAGGTGGCTGGTTCGATCCTCAGTCCAGGTGCACAGGAGGCAACCAATTGAGGTTTCTCTCTCCCATCAATGTTTCTCTCTCTCCCTCAAAGCAATGAAAAATGTCCTCAGATAAGAAAAAAAGAGAAAAAAACCCAAAGAAGAATACTGAGATGAAGCCAGCATCTTAGAATGACACTTTCTTAAAAGTCTTTATAGTGTCTTCATTGAGGTTTTATGGCCATTTTAATAAGCAAAAATGTGCAAGCAATGGAGTTCTTCAAGAGCTTACTCTTTTGGGACATTTAAAAAAATTCACCAGGGGGAAAAAATCTGTCTCATGGAACTTTTGCCCCATTCAAAATCCTGTAACATTAGTGCCTACACCTCCCGGGGGATCAGGGCTCTGTTCCGTGACTGCCAGAAAAATGAAGAAAATTACAGACAACTTCCAAATGGACTGAGGAATACATCTGCTTTTCTCCAGGAGCACAGAGCCCTCTGAGGTCCCACCAACACCAACAGTGACCTGTAGGCAGCCGTGGGGGAAGACTGCCACTCAATGGCAGCCTCAGGAACTGGATGGAATATATTGACATTTAGTTCTATCTTTTACAAGCTCTTAACCTTTACACCGTGTCAATAAAAAGCCCCATTAACATTTAAAAGGGATGTTACAGGGTGTCCACTTGGAATAACAGTAAGAAAACACTCCAAGAAATGGATTATGTATCTCATCGGTCCCACATCTCCAAGAGTTTACTTCCCTCCAGGGTCAAAAAGCAAACCAGTGAAGTGGCAAACAGCCCGAGCCGCCAGCTGGACACACAGCCAACTCTTCAGGTGGCCAAGAGCCAGGAAGTCCTCAAGCAGACCTTCTGCACGGGTGGTTACGCCCAACAGGACCTCCCGTGCCGAGCATCCTCTCTCCGTCCTGCGTCCTTCCAGACTTGGCTCAAACATCCCACCCGGGAAGCTTCCCTAAGACGCCAGGGGGATCAGACCTCTGCTCAGTGCTCCCGCGGCCACTTGGGCTTCTTCCACCAAGAGGCCCTCAGCTTCCTGCCCTGCCCTGGTCCACTTCCTGGCTGGTCTTCCACCCAACGACGGGTCATGCTCTCTCTGAATCTCTCTGAAGGCAGGCGCCATCTCCCCACCCATCCACTCACCCATACATTCATTCGCTCACTCTCTTGTTAGAATGCTCACTACACGCCAGGCACTGGTGCTGTAAGAAAGTAAACAGACTTGACTCCAGCTCTGCCAACTCCGTTTATAGTGTCATCTGCTCTTTATATCCCCATTGCCTGTCATATGTGGTACTCGATGAATGTTCAAAGGCTGTGTCCCCTCCTTCAATATAACTTAATGAATTCAAGTCCTGTAAGAATTGAATAAATGTTGTCCAACTGCCAGGAATTCCTGTGACTCCCTTGAGCAAACAGCAGCCATCAGGCCTCACCCGTCCTTCATATGCATTTTGTTTGGCCAAAAGTAGGTGGTCTTCTTAAAAATTTAATTTGCTGCTAACGTTTAAAACTTGGAAGATTTCACATAAAATGTTCTTTCTGGCTTCTCTAGAAACGCAAACCATACGTTCCTGCAGAGCCCCAGTGAGCTGGAAAAACGGGCTCCTTTAGACAGGGTGGGTACGCTTCACTTGTACGAGCCCGCCCTCCCCTATTTTCCCACCACAGTAGCCACGACAACGGCCGCGTATCACCTTGCCTTTGCTGAGGGTTTTCTCGCCCCAGCCCTTCACTCAGGACCTGTAGGCCCCTCTAGGCATCTTAATTTGTGGCCCTGGCATTATGCCAATGTCACCCAAGCAATATATCTGAGATGAGCTACAACACAAATGAACGGGCAATTTTATTGATTTGACCTCCTAACACACCCTCCTCGTAGTAGACACACATTTTGGTTTTTTTTCCAGCAGGGATCTTGAATACAAAGACACATTAAAGGAAAAGGTAGCTCCAACGGGTACTTCATGAGGGGCCGAAATTGTGTTTCTTGCAAATGAACGCTGAAGATGAACGATTACATTCTCACACCACCAGCACAGCTTAAATACCTCTTTGACAAAAATAATAATAATAAATTATCTTCAACTCAGAAAATAAATTGTGCTCAGCAGAGTGATGGGAGGGTCCGTTCATTGCATGCACTGCGGGGCCAGACCAGGGCGAGGACGGGGACAGGCGGCTGAGCTGACAGAGTGCACGGGCAGAGAGCACGGTCTGAAGTGAGTCTCACGCACGTTTTCACGCCAGCGGCAGTGGTGCCCCTTGGCTGTGGCCTGTCCCGACTGCGACTTCTCTGCCCCTCCTCCTCACGTCCGCCTTGTCTTCTGTTTCTTGGCTTGTCTCTTGGCATCTTCTGGGCCACTACTGTCAGAGGCTGTCTGGCCGAGAGCCCGGACGCCCTGCAGTCGACTTGTCAACTGCAACAGCAAGGGAATGAGCTAAAAAGAGAGAGAGAGTGTGAGAGGGAGGCCAGGGGACTTCCGTCCAGGTGCACACGAGGGCCCTGCCTATCAGCACAGCTCCGTTTTCAGGCACCATCACCACCCGCTGTGCGCTGGGTGGCGGGGGGTGGGGGGTGCGGAGAGGGGTGCTAGGTTCAGAACGAGGCAGGCCTCTGCACTAGAGAGGGTCCGCAGAGACGGCTGGCTCTCTGAGCAACAACACACGCCTAAAAGTGTTCCAGGTTTAAGGATCAGGAGAGATGTTATGGATGTTCATGGCCTTGAAAGGAGGCCTTGGGGTTGGATTTAAGGCCTTTACGTTCCCTTCCAACCCTAAGATGTTGTAATTTCTGGACCATTAAACTTTCTTCTTTGTCACTTCAAAGCTGTGAGGGCCCTCGCTCGCTGATCCATCTGCTGTCTCCTGCGGTCTCTGGGTTTCCTACCTTGTCATGGTTGTAGCCGGCCAACAGGACAAGCAGCGTCAGAGGCAGGGCGATGTAGGAGCCCTGTGCGATGTCTTGCTCAGGCAGTTTCCTCTGCAAACACAAAGAGCACCGTCCCTTACCTGCCTGCCGTTGTGACGCAGCCCCGACCCGCCGGCCTTCTGAATCAGCTACCCCCGGACACCCAGGTATCCCACAGGATCCAAACTGTCCACACTAAGAAACTGAGGCAACTTGGATCAGTTTTCAGACACACCCTTCACTGCTCAAACTCATTACTTGCTCTCTGAAACCCGGGAACAAACAGTCCATCACAAGGCACCCCTCACCCCTTGAACTCCCACTGCCTAAACTGAGGAAACAAGCGCTGTGGAGAGCAGGGAGTCCCTGCGGTTGAGAAGCAAATGGGTCTGGTGTTGCTGAGTCCCAGCTACACATGGGCTTTTCCCTACAAAGAAGAGCAGAGAACCCTCTGCTCCAGGCTCAGACACATAGGGATGCACAAGCCAGCCCCAGAGATGACTCTGAGTGAGGAGATGAAGCAGCTGCTACTTGTTTCCCAGGGGCCATTTGCCCTTTCTTCCAACAGAACTCTCAACTTTGATCTGGGCCAATCAGAACACAGGCCACGTG
The DNA here is from genome assembly GCA_004027735.1 of Carollia perspicillata. Lineage (NCBI taxonomy): Eukaryota > Metazoa > Chordata > Mammalia > Chiroptera > Phyllostomidae > Carollia > Carollia perspicillata. The sequence goes on from PVKM010047139.1 coordinate 6,552, forward strand.
TCTGTTCTTTTCTTCGCAGTCGTTTGATACAAAGTCCAATAAGGTCTACACATGGCAAATGACTGATAGACTGAATAATTTCTTTTAATCTACAGGTCTCTCTTCCAGAACTTATTTTTTTCTCTTGCAATTTGTCACGTAAGTCAGGTTTCACGCTGCTGTCTTGCAGTTCTCCACGACCTAATTTGGTGGTGCCCATTACATGCTCTCGCGGCCTCTGTGTATGTCCTGGAACGTGGCAGCTGGCTCTGGAAGTTTGGGCGGGTCAGGTATCCTGAGCCTCCCGAAGGACCACAGTGCCACCAATCATGATGTAGTGCTGTAGTCGTGACCTTCTTCCCACATGTCACACCTGAACACTGACCTAAACAACTCCGATGCCCTCGTGGCCAGTTTCCTTCTCAAAGGGGGCTCAGGAGTCAGCACTTGCAAAAGCACACATGCACCTGGGGAGGTCCAGAGCATGTCAATAAAATCCAGGATGCTAAAGGGGCCCAATGCCAAGGGCCCTTTAAACAGCGGTCCTGCCTCTACCCGATACCCAGGGCTGAGGTTGGGTGAATTTTCCTTCTCCCACTAGCCCCACGGGTTTCACAAAACTCCCCCTCCTCCTTACCGTGGGACTAAAAATCAAGGTGACATGCTTATGGTAGCCCACTGCAGTGAAAGAAACTTGCGGCAAGACGTAGTCATACTGGGATCTGGGGAGCGTGGAGTCCAGAAGCACAACGTAATTCTGTGCACAAATAAAAGTTATCTTCTTATAAAGGGCAGTTGGAGCAGAGCGAATGAAAACTAAAACCTAACGTGTGGCCGCAATACAAACGACTTTACATTTTCAGCAAAATCCCTGAGTTTATACATCCAAAACCAAGGTGGCCGCCTTCAGAGGGGGAACCTCAGGGGGCTACCCCGTCAGTGACAGCCACGTGCCTCCAGGCTCTCCGAGGCTGTGCCTTCTCAGAAAGCTTTCAGGCTGGGGCGCTTTTTAGGAGCATATCCAACCACAACAATCGTGGACCCTGGAGGATGTGACTTTATGAAACACGAGAATGTCTCACAAGCCAATCCTAGTGACAGAGGTGCCAGATCAAACTGAGGAAGACTGTCTGCAATCCAAAATGAGGCTGACTCCCTGGGGACAACACTTCGGTGGCTCATTAGCTGGCGTGTTCTAAGAACACAGCACCTCTGGAAAGGCACCAGTGCCGGGCCCCGTGTGCCAGGTCAATGCCTGCTCTGCTCTCAAACACTGACGAGGTCGGGATGATTACCCCCATTGTACAGATGGGAAAGCCCCAGAGACCTTAGGAGTGACTTGCCCAGGGTGAGCTCAAGCTGTTTCCACAGTGCTGTGCTGTCTACAGTATCCATCGCAGAGGGCATCTGGAGAAAGGAAGAGGAGCCCCAAAACTCCACCTCAGCCAATTTCAATACTTTACAGCCTTTTCATGCCGAGAAAGGCCTTAGTGCATCATCCCTGTCTCAGGTGGCAGGAAGCCAGGAGAGGAAAGGGCACACGCAGGCTCACTAGCGACCCCCAGAGGCCAAGTCCCCCAGAAAGGAACCCAATTCTTCACAAAGGCTGCTCCCACTGTGCCAACGACAGCGGTTGTCTCTGCCCAGTTAGAACTGACAATAAACATTCTGTGATCGATAAATGATGTCCAACATTAGCACCTGGGTTAAACCAATTATAGTATTTCCTATACTGTGAACTACTGTACAACCATATTATAAATGATTTACGATGGGAGGAGATTTGTGACATGTTCTTCACTGAAAAGCACAGACTGCAAAATGATGCACAAGAGTCCCAGCTTTGAATTATTAAAATAAACATGTCAGTATATTTAAATACATATGTGCACGCACATTAAAAAAAGACCAAAAGGATACTTATCAACAGTGGTTATTTCTAGCTGAGCGAGTTACGCCTGATTTTCCCCCAAACTCTCCTGCTGTGAACATGGGTTATTTTTGTGAACAGGAAAACACTAATTAAGAAACATAATCACCACAGGGCCCAATCTCCTTTGGTTCAGAGAGGACAACATCAGCCATTTCTGAAGAGTGGTATTTAGAGAGAAAACAAGAGAACTGTGCTTCCTTAAACTAAAAAGTGGACTTATTGAAACAAAGACGGGCACGAGAACAGCGCCGCGGCCCTCACCTGGCCGTCTCTGAGCAGCGGGGGGAAGTGGAAGAAGAGGGACTGGCCGAGAGACACCGTCTGAATTGGGTTGTCGAGGTTTTCGCTTTTGTAGAGCTTTACCTAGAAAGCAGAAACAAAGTAAGATGGGCTTTGGAACTGAAACACGACAAACCTTTTGTTGCAGACTTCCTCGGGATAGCTGATCTCTTGGGGGAAAGGACCCTTGGAAGGATATCTGAAAGAGAAACCGTCCTCTCCCATCAGGCCATACGTAATACATTCCTCACTCACCCAAGACTCCGGTTACATGACACGTGAAGAAATGCAAGGTGAGAAGTAGATTCTGACAACTTATGTTAACACTCAAAATGGTTAATGTTAATATTAAAGAGAGTACCTTCTAACATATCTGTAACACACCAGGCACACAACAGGTGCCTTACACATATTGTCACCCATCCTGACTACTAATATTCATCACTGTTATCCCTGAGGAGACTCAAGGTCACTTAAGGTCACACAATTTATATATGGTGGAGTCTGAGATTCAACCCACATCACTGAGGTCTTGCCACCCTGTCACTGCCTCTCCATGTGCTGTAATATTAAACCTGAAACACATTCCCATTGTGCATTTGGTTCTCCGGGCTGCTTCCAGCAATGCAGCTCTTCACTTCTGGCCTCTCTTTCTCTCCAGCCCAGGTTTGCTGCCTGTCACAGCATATGGGATGGGCTATGAGAAGAGGAAGGCACAGTCCTGGCCGATGCTAAAGGCCGTGGGGGCTCCTCCTTGCACCTGCCCAGGAGAATGCCAGGGCCGCCCCTCCCCAGGGCCCACACTGATGCTTTTCTAAATAACACACAAGTCAAGAGGAGTTTTCCTGAAATGAAAGTCACAGGAATTACTGGAGACCTGTAGGTCACACCGAAGACCAAATATATGTTCTATTTGTGCAATGTTTTAAGTATATTTGAATTCATCCCTATATTTAAAAATCAGGTAATTTCAAATAGCTCTAACCTCCATCTTCTCTGGAAAATTGAAAAGTGGTATCAACCCCGGGCCAGAGTCCCCAGCACAGAAATAATCAAAGGCAGCAGGGGAGAAGCACCATCATCTCCCATCTGCTCCCTTCGCCTCCCTGGGATGGGGCACGGGTTCTCCACCCGGCCCTCCTCACTCCCTGGCCACATGCCTGTGACCCCGGGCCTGAAGGGCACTTAAGAGGTGAGTTAAAACCTAAATACACATTCTCACCCAAGTCTAATACTTCACTGTACATCGAATTACTAGTGCCTCTGAAAATAACACTCCCAAAGAAATTCGTTAACATCTTTCAAGGGATCACAGGGCACTGTATAAACATTTCTTCATTAATTACAGACATGACATTTTGTTAGAGCTCAGAGACCTTAAGAGGTCACTGAATCTAACACCCTGGCTCCACAGAGGGAAAAACCGAGGTCCATGGGAATGAAGTGACTGCCGAAGGCAGCAAGGTGAGTAACCACCCGTGACAGGAGACAGCTCGGGCCATCTGAGTTCTAGTCCACTGCCCACCACCAACACCCTGGACAGAATTTAAACAGTTACAAAACACTCTGCCTTAAAACTGTATTTGTTTCAGACTCCAGATCAGTGATTTTCAACCTTTTTCATCTCAAAGCGCACATAAACTAGTTACTAAAATTCGGCAGCACACCAAAAAATAACGTTTGCCCATCTGGAAAATAAGGTATTATTTTGAGTGATTTATCATAATTACCTAACCTTTTTGCCCCAAACTTAACTTTTTAAAAAATCAGGTGCCTATACTTGTATATAAGTATTTCTGGTACCAAGAAGTAACCATTCAGATGCAACCTTATTACATGACATGACCAATAAGATGCAACTCTATATATTTATGGTTCAAAACAGCATTCACACTGGATGGCTATTGCTGTGTTGCCTGTTTTAATATTTTATTTGACAATCTCAGGGGAAAGAGGCAAGTACCCCTGACTAAATAGTCAGGTAGGGCATGCTTTAAAAATTCTTGTGGCACACTGGTTGAAAAGCACTGCTCTAGATCGTACTGATAATTCATCGGGCTGCTTCTGCAATGCCTCCAAAGATACATACTGCGAGCAAAACAGTTATTTGAAAGCAGAACACGTTTCTCTCCAGCAATCAGCAGTCACTCTCCCAGGTACAAGCTGGGATCGACGTTTCCCAAACCTCGACCTGGGCGCTCAGCACCTCCCCCTTTAGTATGCTAAAGCAAGCGCCAGCGAGGCCCACACGTCCCGTTCCTACTCACCTCAGAGCTGAAAATAACATGGCACTTTCACCTTAAAAAGCTGGCCTTACCCACAAAGTAGAAAGGTACTCGGAGGAAGTGATCACATTTCCACTTAAATCGAATTGATTAATCTGCCGGAAAACTATGATGTTTATGTCATCGATGTCGTTATTGCCAACCTAGGAAGAGAGAAGGAATGCTGGTATGAAGGAAGCTGAAAAAAGAACTTCTACTCTAACTGTGTGACGTCCCAGGGGCTATTTCGTAACAAACTCTGTTCCCTGTATTAAGGGAGCAGAGTCCGTTTGCCACAGAAGTCGCTGGGGTCCGAGGCCACGGTCTGATAATAAGCGGGTGGGCTGCACCTGGCCCACAGACACATTGACAAATGCAGTATTCGTTTCCTGAGTGTTAATTACTTGCCAACATTTTTCAAAACTTCATATAAAAAAAAATCCACATTTTCCGGTTTCCTTTGAAAAAAGAGAAAGATGTTCTTGCCTGGCAGCGATCAGCAAGCGCCGAGCCACAGCTGC